>VYZT01031171.1:210793-302502 GCA_013400735.1 Pomatostomus ruficeps
GGCCGCCGGCTCTGCGAGCTCGGCGTCCTGTGCGACGCGGGCGCCGGGCGAGGGGCCCGGCCCGCGGCCCCTCAGCACCCGCACGGCGCCCGGGAAGAGCCCCTGGGCCGGCCCCGCTCCTGCCGCCAGGGCCGAGGGCGAAATCGCTCCCACCTGGGCTTTGTGCGGCGGCGGCACCTGGCAGCCTCCCCCTTGCTCTGTGTGCTCCCGTCCAGCGGCGGAGGAAGGGCAGGGCTGGGGTTCAGTTCTTATGTAAAAGGCATCTTAACCTTTTTTATTTTGTAGGGTTTTTTTCCTCGCAGCAAAGCATAACCAAGCCTCAGGTGCAGCATCCACAGTAGCAGGAACATACCAAGCTTCTAATTCTAAAAGCTTCCCAGCCCTGCTGCCGCTGTCAACAGGGTCCGGCATGGTAAGGCTGCCCACAGCACCTGAAGCCACTTTTCTGCAGAAGGGAAATCACAGCGATTAGTATCAGCTGCAAACAGCTTGGCCTACTCGTGAAAAGCACACAAACAGGACCCAAACCCCAGATAATCAGCTCACTATACTGCAGGATAGTTTAGGTAGTAAAACCATGCCAAGGTTAACATGTTTGTAGCACTATAATCTGCTAGAACAGTATTTTTTAAATACAGGAATTGGTACATGTACTCTACATATCTGTAATTCTGTGATATTCGTACAAAAAAACCCCAACCCAAATATCACATGAAAACCAGGCTTAAATCTTTGTATTTGAGGCTCTTTTTCTTTTCTTTCAAGAACTTTTCCTTGCATTAAATAGTTTCCTGGGGAGGTAGTAGTGAGGAAGTGTGCCTTGACAGGAAAATGTCAGAGAATAGGTCCCCTCTTTTCATTCAACATCCAGATGTTTTACTGTAACAGAAGAATACAAAAAAAGCTTGCTGCTTTGAGCTTAATTCCCTGTCTGTGTCACCAAACAGCTTAGGATAACAGCCTACAGTGCTGTCACCCCAACATGGCTGAAATACTGCTCCAGCACATGTGCAAGTCGTGTTTTAATCAGAGCCAAAAGCACCTGACAAAACTCTACACTGAAGAGACAGCTGTTTTGCCAGAAGTTTTTAGTCAAATACAGAACTGCACTACATTAACACTGCTCATAATCAAAATATGAGTTAGCTTACAGTGACACAGTTTCTCAGACTGGGCTGATAACAAATGGGAGTCTGCTAGAAACAACACACCACCACACATTCCCAACTGATATTCCCAAACTGACTGCTGGCACAGGTGTGCTACCTCCCATCTGAAAACCCAGGCAGAACAGATAAATGAAGGCAGGTGGGAATATATGGTCATAGATCACACTGAAATTTTGCTTTCACCAGTTCATGCCAAAACTAACTTCCACTGGTATTTATTTGAGTAGAACTATTTGCTATCCAACATTGGAAATATTATGTCAAAATACCCCTTTCAAAGTCAAGGAAGAGTCTGTGTTCTGCCAAATAGAGTGAAAGGTTCTAGCGAAAAGAAACAAAAACAAAGCCCAGATGCAAACTGAACCTATGCAGCCTCCATGATTAAGCAGCTCATTCTCCAACAAGACAGAAATGCTTTAGGTTATTCAACAGAAGGACAATTAGAAACCTTAATAAATGCATTTAAACCTCTATCTGGGTGCTCTCATTCAAGAACAAGATGGCCCTAGGGCTTGGAGAAGTTAGGAAGCATTACACTGGGGTGTGAATTTACATCTCACTAACTCCCTGTGCTGATACTTTCATATGCGTTACGTACAAAGCAATTTACTTTCATTTCCAAGGACCTTCTAACTTGCACCTAAAAAAAAAATTTAAAAATAAAAAAAAAAGAAAAAGAAAAAAAGAAAAAAACCACATTTGTGGGTAATCCAGAGGAGGATCTGGCACTGCAAATCCACATGCTCACCTGCTGTCCATGAACATCACACGTGGGTAAGCTTTCTGGTAATCAATATTTCCACTGCTTCCAATATGGCAAAATAGGGCTACCAGAAAACAATTATTTTGGCTTCCAGTAGGAATCCATGGGACTTTAGATCACATTTTGTCCAATATTCATGAGCATTCAGATGCAGATAGATACTGTTCAAGATCTGGCTATACGTAGTCTTCTTTGAAGGGTCTTAGTTGCTGGATTTGTTTGAGATCTGTTTGAGAGCAATTTGGGAAGTAGTATTGCCCCTAATTTAAAGTTATGTAGCTGAAGAGATCTTTTTACAATACTTCCATTGGTCTTTTTCGAGGCCAGATGACTGAGTGTAACTGTAGGTGGGATGTGGTACTAAAATGTCTTCCAGAACTGTGCCCACAAAAGCTTTGGAATAGCTATGTTTATGTAGGAACACTGTAATATACTAATTTTTAATTTACCAAATAATTTGTTTCCCGAAGGCAGGCAGAAGGGCACTACATATCAGACCTTATTAACAGCCTGTTAAAACCCATCAAAACTCAGAAGCCAGCATGGCAATGATCCCACTGCTACGGTAACGGTGTCAGTACCGCCAGCCTTTACTGGCTCCCATCAGCCCGGACAGCAGCTTCAGACTCCGGACTGTATTAGTGGATAGAAGTTCATATTTATTCCAGCTCACTTTGCACTGCAGTCAATTTCATGCATGTCTCTTCAACTGTTATTTGAGATGAAGCAAATGGCATTTTCAAGTATGACAGAATTGAAAAAGGAGCAAAGAGAAGGAAATTCCTGATTACAGTAAAGCCTCTTTTGCCACTGCGAAGGTGCCCTACAGGGTATAGACACTGAAATGTCCAAGGGCCCTGCCACTGTCACACACTGCACGACTCAAATCTGCATCCCTTACTTGATCTTATTCCTTGAAGCAGCTCCTCTCTATGTATGCAGCTCTAAGGACTTGTTAAGCACTAACAAACCAGGCTGTCCCACACAATGTACCTCCTCAAGATGTACTGGAAATTGGTCAAATGAGGTGCTATCAGTCCTGAAAAATAAAATGCAAACTTTATCTACACATACACACAAACGGAGAAAGACCTAAAATCTCCTTCCATATCCAACCTTCATCATTCATCTTGATATCTTGACTTAAAGTATATTCATTATTCTAATATTTAACAAGTAATTTCTCAGCCATTCAGAGGTTGCATCCTTACAACACCAGCAGTAGTAATTCCACTTCCTGTGTCTACCCTGTTGAATCCTCAGCGGGAATCAAGTATCCAGACCACAACATCCAGGATAAGTTCAGTTGAAGCATACCATAATTTCTTGGCACATATATAAAAAAATCAATTATCTTTTTCCATGGCTATGCTTTGCCCTGTTCTAAAAATAACTCGTAAGGCACTCCAACATACTTTATCTCAGTTTACCAGGAACCATACCCAATATATCTAATTTTTACAGAAGTAATGAAATTGGTTTATGTATATAATTACCTAAATATAAAGTCTGTATCATTGGCAGAACTGAAAAGCAACATATTCTCACATGCCAACTTTTAAGCATATAAGGATATTTGATTCCAAAGGCAACAGAAGCTGGTATTTCAGTACATTAAAAAAGAAAAGTACATTTTCTCGCACTTGACAGTCAATCTTCCTTAAGTATATCTTCCAAAAAGTTGTACTGGGCAGGGACAGGAAGGAGGGCAAGGCAGCAAATAATAAAGATTGCTTTATCTATACACCACATCCAATTGTAATCAACATCTTGCAGGAAGTATCCTGCTTTACTAGCTTCATGCTTTGAAATTATAAATAACCCCTCATCGTAGCAGATACCAGAATGTGTCAAAGACAACAAGACAATACACGCCAGTGCCCACCAGTATAAGAAGGGATCAGAGTTATATCTGTAGACTTAAAACCTTATGGTGGTACTGCTATCTTGGGTATTATTTTGCTTCCTGATAACTCAACAGTTTTTTAAAAATAGGATAAACTGCCTCTGACAGACTTGTAGTTAATCAATGAACCTCAAAAATAACAATCCTCTTCCCACCTCCCTACTTTTATACTAATAAAAGTATCCACCGTGTTTTCACTTGGCAAAGCAGATGTACAGCACCACTCCCAGTCCCATCTTTTACAGCAATTTTTCTGTGGAAGTGAATGAAGAGCTCACAGAGCACACCAAATCTGTGTACAAAAATATTTTGAATAAAAGCTTTAAAAATTACTGTGAAGGTCAGCAGATTTTGACTAAGCCCTTCTTCTGTGCTTGAAATCTAAGTGCCTATTTATGAAAGTGTTTTAAAAGGATGTATTAAAACCAAGAGCATCTACCTCACAATCATCAAGAGCCCTGTAACGAACCGATGCCTGGACCGAGTCTGCTTCCTAGAGCTGCCACAACTAAAGGGAACTGTCACATCGCCTCTGGAGGCTACAAAATGCTCTCCTTGCTGGGGTCACTGTGCACAGAGGAACGATTCTCTCTTCTCTGTTTCAGAACTTGGAGTTATATGTGGGTCCCTGAACTTCTCAGCTTTTCTGCACCATCTGCTACCCATGAATTAGTCTGTTTCCCCAGCCAGTGAGAGACCTGAAGGGGACAAAGAAAAGTACCTGCCATTACTTTAGAGCCATTATTGTGGTTTCTTATGTTTTCCCATAGAGGATAATCACAGATTAGTTGGTTTCACAAAAATAGCATCCTTTAATAACATAATCTAAGCATATATAAAACCATAGGATTTACTTCTATATGTAAGCCAAAAGGGTTTTAAACAAGAAAGCTTTGCAGATAAAAAAATGAAAGAAACCTCAACTTTCATGCTTTAATCTGAAAATAGTCTGAGTCTCTCCTTCAGAAATACCTACCTTGGAATTATTTCCTCCACGTGAGTGTCCTGGAGTGCTACAGACACCACTGAAATCAAGATAATTGCTCTGCATTTTATGACTGCTTGAAAGTTCACAATGGGTACACGTGATTGGATCTGAAAAGCAGATTGCCCTGTGGTTTTACAAAAGGCAAGCTAGAACTCAGATTTTTTAAATGAGGCAGGTTTCTTTCTCAGATGATCACCCTTGGCCTAGCAGAAAATGTAATCACTGCAAAAAAAAATTCCCAAAAAGCATAAACCAAAGAAGCATTTTCTGTTCAAGCCTTAGCAAAAATAAAACTATTTTAATCAGGAGTTTGGCCTAAGAAATTAAAACATAGAAAAATATATATCCAATATTATACAAGAAGTTCTAGACAAGTTTTTTTGGTGCACTAAACCATATCACTTTTCTTCTGTAAAACATTAAAATGTGCAACACTTCTGAATATAAAGTAACAAGTAATAGTGATCCGATTCCTTACTGATCCCATGGCCAAGAGTAAAAAAAGTGGGACAATTAGCCAGTTCATACTGTCTTTTACAATGATTAGACTTTACAGGGCCAGAATCTACTACATAAAATATTTTCTACTGTCGAAATTAAGTGGCTGAAATTCCCAAATAAAACAGAATCACTTTTAATAGTGCACAAAATCAACTTTTTAGCTAAGCCACTAAAATCCAGATATAATTTTAAATGAAGAATCATTTAGTACATTCTCAAGTAGGTTTTTATTTCCTTTACTGAAAGAAAAATGAGTTACACTTTTAAGTCAAAGACTTTGTTTTCTGAGAAAAACACCTCAACTTCTTACAAATCACAAAATAAAATTTTCAAGAAATTAATTTGTTTGATTTACAGGTAAGTAATTTAAAGTATTTAGAATGAAAAAGAAAGAAGTCCATAGCCCCTCCCCTAAGTATCTTGCTGAGATTGTGGATTTTCTGGTAAAACACACAGAATCCTGCTTGTGGGATTCTACCTATTCTTCTTAGACATGAACATATTCCTGAGAAGATAAAGGAGAAAAATGAAACAATTTCCAATCACTATCAAGTAAAAATCATCAAAATATTAGGCAAAAACTTAGATAGACACACTTGCTAGGGAATAGCTTATTAAAGGCACATAGTCTTTTCAGTTGTCATCTGTAGATGAGAAAAGCTGTAAACATGGGGCAAAAGGATCTTCCCTGGAGAATGAGGAATTGGTGTTTGGTGGCTGAAACATCCCAGTTTTCTTCAGAAGTGTGGGGTAGGCAATCTAAATAATTCAAGGCTAGCTGAGCTGCTCTTAGCAATTTAGTTAAAGCCTGATAGATGAACACAGCTTTTCTACTTTGGATAATTGAAGGGACCAGAAAGACTATTCAGCATGGAAATTCAGGTGAACTGAAGTTAAGGATTATTAAAGCAACTCTGGTTCTTGGATGAAATTATAATTCATATAAGGCATTTAATTTATATGAAGTTGCTGCTGAGATTTATGAAATCAATTTCCAACATACTGGATGATTTTTTCAAGAATTTTCTTTGTGAAATACAGCGGCAACTCAGAGGGCAAAAATGGCTGTCAGGATGTATCTAAAAATTAATCAAAGGCATAGTTTAGTATTTTTTGCAGTAACTGACCACACATGATTAGACACATGAACTATAGCAGTTTGGCCTTTGGAAAAGGATCCAGCTGTGCACTAACACACCGAAAGGACTGTGGTGAGCAGAAACAACTCACGAGTTGTGTAGTTTTGTCACCTTGGTGGAACACTTCCAAGGCTAAGTTGGACCAGCCCTCAGGGCTTGTCCTTCGTGCCTAAAGGCCACAGGCTCCACAGAAGCATCCGCCTCCCCGAGGAACAGAGCTGCAGTGGCCCTGCAGTCCCCAAACCTCTGTGACCCTCACCCTCCTCCCCTGGGGGCTGAACAACCTTCAGCAGACGCATCCTTTTGATGACACTCCAACCCTACAGCCCTTCGTCCCCTTGCTCCAGACAGGGAGGCAGCAGGACTGTACTGCCAGCAGAAACCTGCAAATAAAACCAGCCTGGGATAATGTATTATACTGGTATCATATTTTTTAATCCGTGCCCTCTTCTCCAGTCTGGTATTTTCCACCAGCACAGCTGTATTTCTGCAGACATTTACAAAGTCTCCACACTCTCCTTTTTGCTTACCTAGCCCCTATGATCCTCTGCATTTCTCTAATCTTCCTAACTACCTCTAGCCTTCCCTAAATAACTCCACATCGAGTTCTGTATTAGGTTTTCAGAGCAATAACATGCAGAGTAAAAGGAGAAAAATGACATAATTCTCTGGCAATCTATACTTACAGAGTACTCTGGAAGTTTTATTAGGCTATCATAAACTTTCTTCTCTTTTTTTCCTTCTCTAGTCAAGTCCATTTTGAAAGCAGCAGACTTCGAGAAAGAAAACACTGCCATTTGTTTGAGCATCACACACTACTGTAGCATCCATCTACCTTCGGATGAAACAGAGAATGTGTTTAGGATCAAATCCAATTTAGTTGCCCTAAACTGAGAAAGGTTAAAAGCCCACTGCTCTGAGGACAGTCAACAGGTACACAACATTCCCCTTGCAGAATGGTACAGCTGAATCTGCTGCTAAGGATGACTAAGGATTGAAACGTTCAGAGAACCAAATTTCATAGTTATTAATTAGATCCCTTAAATATCTTTTGATTGTTGGACCTTTAAAAAAAATTCTTACATTTCCTACTTTCACCTGTGTTAAAGATTTATTTTCTAAGTCAAACTTACTGTTGATCTCTGTCCAGGCATTGCAGATAAACTTTTTCTACCTTCAACAAATTGGCTGGAAAGAAGCGGATTTTTTTCTGATGTAGAACAGAATACTATTTTCTTAAAATAAATATGTCTGAAGAGAAGCTATTTCTTCTGAAATGCATCACTGATGTAGAATATTATACCTGAATAGATTCCTGAGGTATGTGGAGTTCTTAAACATTATCTGGATTTTTATTTGTAACAGAATGGCAGAAATATAAATATATATATTTACTATAAAAGAAATTGAGAAGAGTCTTACTGTACACTTTCTGAAAAAAAGCCTTCAGGAAGAGATAATGTCTGCATAATTATTTATTATATATTTGTGATTCAGGTAAAATTAATATTTGGAAAAGCCTTTATAAACTTGTTATCCATATGTACCAAGAATTTTTAATTTTATTGTTGTAAGTCTAAGTGACTGATTTATGCACAAAACTGTAACTTTCTTTTCAGCATAGAAAAATACGGAGCAAATCAAGAAATTACATTTGTTCTGTGAAAAGCTACTCTTAACTGTCTACTTAAATCGGTATAAAAATGCAATATTCAATTTTTGACAGTGTTCTGAACATTGGGTGTGGGGTTTTTTAATAGCATGCAAAGCTTTCTTTTCTCTTCTAAGTGCTTTTAAAACAGGGCATGCATTCAACACAGGTGGAACCCCTCAACACAGTTTTTGTCTGGTCAGAAAGCATACGGCAAAGTTTCTATCAGAATTCATACTCTCCTGTTGGAAGGTGCAAAAAAAGATCATGGGACCTCTGATTGAGCAGAGCTGCAGTTCAGAGGGAACAGATCACTCCAAACAGGACACCTAAAATACACAGGCTGCTTGTGGCCAAGGCAGTGAGCCAGACCCTGGCTGATTATCTGTGCCTTTAGAAGGTCCTGTCAGTGTTCTTACAAACAATAACTCTTACCCATGCAAGGGACTGCACCCAGGAACACTTCCCGAAGATGGCTGCCTCAAAAGGAAAACAATCTTTTCTATAATTCCCCATACAGCATTTCTTCTACCTGAAAGACAGGCACTCATTCTTTGTAAAGGAATGCTGCCTATGTATTTTCAAAAGTTGTTTACTGTTGGCCTGAGGGGACATAAAAACCATCCCTGTAGAATATCCGTGCATAATGAGCAGTGTACTCGGGTGGCTGCCTAGGGAACAGTGCTGGCAGCAGCCCTTGCCACAGCGGCCTCAGGTCTGTAGAAATGACAGGTGGAATGAAAGTCTCTCTTTGGTTTTGGCAATGCCAAGATGAGAAGGATTTAATATGCTGAAGGACTGTATTCCATTGCCAATCTCTGTTTTTCAGCTTTTTATGTCTCTAAATGGAATCTTTTCGGTGATAATTTAAAAAACAAACAAACTTACACATCCCTTTTATATTATGGTGATTGTCAGAGATTAATACAGGGAAATCTGGCAAAAACTATATAGGTGGAATGCAAGCCAAGGATATAAAATGATTTGGCAGAGAGAAAAATTCCCTGCAGGATTGATAATAAAAACAATAATACAAAACCACTGAATAGAGAGGTGTACATACAGAAAAAGCAATTACTCTAACAGAGTATTAGTTACTATGAGCAGTGTTTGAAAAACAGACTTATCTGAACTGCCAAAAATAATTAAGCAGATTGTCTCACTACCCTTCAAACAAAAACATGAGCGAAAAATTTCATTCAGGCTTTGTGCTTCTTTCTCTAAGAACCAGGAAAATTAACAAGGTCAGGTTGAGTACAGCTAGGATTACTCTTCAGCCAGTATTTTAGCACAATTCTTAATACCTTTTTTTTTTTTAATCTCCCTCTTGTTAAAGCATTTCTTCCCAAGGGGCCATTTGATGGTGTGCCAGCCTATTCAGTGCCCTCTCTCTCACCCTGCAGCAAAAAGCATCGCTCCCCCTGGCACCACCAGAGCCGGGCCAGACCCACCCCGGCTCAAACTGGTACCATTTCCCACACATCTCCTGCTCTGAAGTGATGCAGCTGAGAGGGCACTGGGGCCTGAGCTAGCAAGAGCAGTTTGGAGGCTGTTGCTCCATTACACAGAATCTGAGACAGTTGGATTATTATTTCAAGTTTCTCTCTGAGTATTTCAGGCCCCTGGGTAGGAGTCGATGTTGTACTGTGGAACTGAATAATTCAGAAGGGAGTCCCTTAGGAGAACAGCTGTTAGGTAAACACTTCAGGAAAACCGAGTTTAGTAAAGGCCTTTAAATTATATTTTTCTTTCCCCACTGAAAGCCTAATTATCTCTTAGTAGTTCAGAAGATTTTGTTTCAACCTAACAACCGCTTAATGCTTCCCTGTTCTCCTCACATTACTGCCTGAACAGTTTCTGAGTAGCGTCACAATCTCTAATCATTACGAGGGTGAAATGTTCCTGGGGTTGGAAAAGTAACTTTATAAGCTTCAATAATTGAGAAAGAATGGAGAGAAATCTGCTATTCTGCTTGTGCTTCCTCCCCTGATGAATTCTTACAGCACAAGCCATTCAAACAGCATTCTGAGGGCTACAGGTACTTTTCAATCCTTTTTCTTTAGTGATGGTCTGCATTACCAGCTGAGGAGGTTGACACCTGTTGGAAAGTCATCCCTTTGATTCTCACAGGACTTGCAGATCCTGTCAACAGAGTACCCCAACATCTTAGTATCCCCAGGCATTTTGCTGCTCTGGGTCACCACACTTGGTGTCCTCAGAAGGTTGTGTCTAATGTGCTTCCTGTCAGGGGGGCTATGGCTATGCTCAGGTTTTAGGGGGTTTTGTTTGTTTTTAAGAAAAGCACTACTTTAAATGTTCTGATGCTATTAAAGATAAGGAACACTTTTACTTTCAATATAAAGATAGAAGCTGAACAAATAACATATTGTTCACATAAGGCAGGACTGAAATAAAACCATTCTGGAATATAAATATTAAATAATGTTTCCAATACAATCCCTGCAACTGAAGGACAATTATAGCTCCCCACTCCCTCTCCCAGTAAAGCTACTGGAACAATATATCATTTTAAATGAGATTTTATAGCATTCTGTAATTTCTTCTTACCTCTGTATACTAATAGATACTTTGCTTCCTGCTGTGTGTGTACATAAATCTATTTTTTATATTTATATTTTCAGTTGATTGGTGGAAAGTATAGAATTGAATATGTAGCCTACACCATTGTGGAAATTGCTTCCAAGCCTCAGGTGCTATCCTCGAGGAAAGCAAACTCTAAATTAAACTAAAATCCACACTGGAGTCACACTTTTGGGGAGACAAAAGTTATCCAGAACAGATACCTACTCTATGTAATTCGGAACCCGGGTAAATCCCAAATCTTCCCTTTGGTTATCAAACTGCAAAGGGAAGGATGTTTGTCAGGGTACTCCCAAAGAGCCTAGCACAGTATATTTGCTTCAGAAACCCATTAAAATTTCTTCTTTGATCAAACTCTCAGGAAACATTCTAATTTAAAGAACTAGAGAACTGTCACTTAAGTTTTGCATTCATTTTAAGAATTACTTCACTTTGCCCTCTTCCTCTTGCCATTTTCCTCTATGAAAATTATTCTAACCTCATTCTTCTCTGCCTCATATCAGCTCAATGATAAATAGACTTAACAGGCCTTGCAAATCACAAATAGACAGGTGGTGCAATGATGAACCTGCTATTAGCTGCATTAGCACAATGTGTTTTTGGAATTTCAAGAAGGTGGTGTAAGCACACTGAGCTATTACGGGCTATTTCAATAAATCACAGAGCATTTTATTTAATTAAGTCCCTTTTAATAGCAATATTAAAGATACAGATGGAAGTGTCACTAGTACAAACAGGTTTGATATACTAAACAACCTGAGCTTTTATTATTTTCTAACCCATAGAAAACATTTTATAGTCCAACAAAAGTAGGACTTGATTTTTTGATTCACAGTGTAAAATGTTATGATTGGTAGACTTTACATTCCCGGGCTCATGGCCTGACAGCTTCCACTCCCTCATGTGCTGTAATTCTTTTTCCAAATCTTAGGACATTACAACCATTGAGGAATAATGGTAATTAGCACAGGCAGCACTACGGGCATTAGAGGTTTCTGTGCAAGAGAAAATGCTGTAACTGAAGAGAGCAGCTTTGAAGGAATGAGGATAATTTTGCTTTACTAAAACTGGGGTGTAGAAGAGGATAAAGTGAATATTCAGAGTACATATTATTGGTCAACAATGAGTATATGACCTTCTCAGTGCTTTTTTCAAATATTTTTACTATGAGAGTTGTTGAACACTGAAACAGATTCCTGGAAGTGGTGATCTCCATTCCACAACAGGAGATGGATTGATTATTTTACTTATTTAGGGAAAGACCTCAAGGGACTAAGAAAAAAACAGAGGTGAAAGATCTGAGCTGTTGTATGGAGTGAGGATAATTATGAGGCTGAATCCAGAGCACATCTGCAGCCTTCACCTTAGGACACACAAATATAGGCGAGAAGCTGAGATCATGTCACTGGGAGCTGACATCCAGGGAGCTGGGAAGGGTGGTGCCAGGAGCTTGAAAATAAGCCTGGATAGATAAACCCTGCAATTAAAAATACATACAAATGAATGATACTCCATTCAAAAAACCCAAAAAGTGAATGATTTCCCCATACAGAATGGGACTGTGCAGGGTAAAAACCATAGTTAACACAGTAGATCAAAGCCATATATATTGGAATGACTCTCAACTCCCCTATTTCCAGGGTTTTGAGAGGACCCTGATATTAGTGAAAGGTGGAAGGTGAGCAAACTTAAACCCATAATAAAGCTTTGGGCTGCCACTAACCAAAACAACAGTTACAAAGCAGTATTTTTAATATCCTAGGAACTGATCTTATTATGGTACCCAGTGAGTTACCCCTCCTTAATCTGAACAGTTTCTAACTATATTTAGTCTGTTAGTAGGTAGCAGGTTGTTTACAGACAAAGTACGCTGCCTGGTGAAGACAACATATACAAAAGCTACCACACACAAAAGCTCCCCCAACGGCATAAGCTGTTTGAACAAATCCTCTTGGCCAGCGTCAGAGAGCAAGCTCATTTCAGTATGGCACACTCCAGTCCCCCTCAGCCCAAGTTCAGGACCTCTCATGAACTCTTCTTCACAGATGGGAAGGTTTCCAACAGATCGTCTCCACATGAAAGGGTATATTGAAAGATACTCTAATGAAGGACTTAAAACCAAATTAATTACTACCACAGACAAAGTGCAGATTTGCTGGTCTTTGTTACTGAGGTCTGTTTGCCTATTTGCCCTTCAGATACAGCAGTTATTAGACACAGCAGGTTTGCAGAGTTAATGGGCTCTACACAGACTATTGGACATTGGAGTTCCTTGACAGACAGTTTAACCAATTTCCTTTTTATAATTTTTACATTTGGTAATGAAGTAATTATCCTTTTGCAAGTCAGCTGCTGACATTCCTACACATATTAAATGACACATGAAAAACCATTAGGGTCTCCCAGAAATTGCTATCTTCAGATTTGGTGTCTTCATAATTCTCTGTGGAAGGGCAGATTCACTAGCAGGAGAAGATTCAGCAAAAAAATGTTGTTGAAACCCTTTTCAAGCAATGCTTAAAGCAAACAAACAGTAAATAGAAGCGCTTCACTGTTGATATTTGCCAGTCATTTAGAGGTCATTTTTCCCCTCCTGTGGTATCTTACAGCGAACGGAAGTCCTAAGCATGATTTGCCATTTCCCACAGCATTCCTCAGTGAGCAGCCAGAGCAGCAGGGACAGAGAAGTGCTGCGAGGTGGGGCTGTGTGTGCCAGGCACAAGGGAGAACAACACAAGTACTTCACCAACTGCATGGATTGTTAGACAAGAGCTTATTCGCAGCCACCCATCATTCCTCTCCTAGGCAATCTCTACCCAGCCATAATGCCTTGATCACAGGCTCACGCCATATGTGCCCATAGCACGACATTTCAGAACTGCTCCACTCACACATGCAATGTACGAGAACACTTTTATCCATGTCAGTCTGGCATTTTATGGTCTGTTGCCTTCACTGTCCTTGTCTTTTGAGTAAGTGTGGCTCATTTGTGGTATTTCCAAAACAGTCTGTAGTTTTAAAATTGCTGAAAATTTCACCAACTGCAATGTCAAATTAAGAGCAGATTTTAAAAAGTTTAACTAGAAGCTAGACAAGTAAAAAGTTGCTACATTCAGGTGATACAACTAGTTTCCCACCTGTTCCTAATGTATACTCCAGGTCCACAACAGGCTTTGTTGTGATTCCTGAGTGAAGTAAAGCTAGTTTCTGCTGTAGGTTTTGGACTCCTGTTAGAAACCCTAGGCTGGAAAGTATAGAAGAGAAGTATGATTTTCTTTTTTGGCATGTCCAGCTGATAAAGTACTATTTGGACTTATTATGTTGACGTTACAATTACTTCTAGTCTCTTACTGCAGTCACTTCTGATAGCACACCAGTGTCTATATTATGTTCATAACAAGACCCTCCTGTGATCACCAGGAAAAAACCCAAAGTCTGATTTTCCTTTCTTTTACTGAAAACCATGACTCCTTAGACGTCATGTAAATTTTACAGCACTCTTAGCACCAGTACACAAAGGCTGGATAAGCAGTATGTGCACACACATCTCAAATTGCTGGCTGAAGCCTTTCTCTGCTTCAACAGAGGATCACATTAACAATTATTAGTCAGACACAGTGGGCAGCCTACTAGATGTTAGGAAGGATCTGTCATTTAAATGGAGTGACAGCTACAAACACATCTACAGCATTTATTAGCTCTAAGCTGCCATCCCAAGTGCTGGGGAACAGTTAAAATGAAAACACAAGTCACTTTCTAAATCAGAATGAAATCTATTTCTTAAAGAAATGAAAACAAAATCCAACTTCAGTCATCACTTGAAGCCAAACAGTCCACAACTGTGATCCCACACAAAAACTGAAGAAGCAAATTAAATCCTAACTGTGTACAACTGGGAGAAGTTTCTACTCTGGAGGTCTATGTATAAATAGGTTGCTTCAGCGTCCAACAGCTGACCTGGCAGCTTTTGCACTGCGAGCAAAGTGCAAATTAATGTCGCTGACAGGGACAGTTCATAAATAAAGCAATATTCTAGAAGCTAAAATAATTTTTGTCATGTGCTGAATCTTAGAAGTACTACAGCAAAACATTCTAATGTCTGAAATCTCCCACCTTTTCCTGTTGAATTATAGAACATGGGCTGTAAATATTTAACTGAGACAAAGGAGGCTCTAGATTCTAGTAAGAATAAAGTGTTACCCTCTCCATTAGCCTCATTCTATTTTCAAAGGTGTTCTGAGGCTCGTTGGGCGGCAAGAACAGATTTTCTTGTCTAACATGAAACCTTCCTGGGAATGTTCAGTGAGAAGCTATTCAGGTGAGCAAAGAACAATGGAACGCAGAGAACAGAGCTGTAGCTTTCACCTTGAAGTTACAGAGACTGGAGCAGCTGAAGACCTGCATGACCCATGGTGCTCTGTTTGTGCCTGTCCCCAGCCCCTGACGTGGCACAGTGCCCTTGCTGCTTGCAGGCACCACACAGAGTGATTTCCACAGCAGACAGAGGCAGCTGCAGCATGATCCAGCTGACAACAACTGACCACCAGCAGTGCTGCTACTGCTGCAAAAATCAGATCACTTCTACTAGTAGAAGTTCTTAATACCTCTTGACACAGGCCACCAAATACAGACGAGTTAATTTACCTTCTAAATATGGCAACTACTGTGTAAATAAAGGAGCTTTACAGCATTGATGTCTGCACAGTGAAAATTTCAAAGTATTACATGATAAGATCACATTATAGGATAAAAGCATGAGCAGCAACATCCAGACTCTACGGCGGCAACTTTGCAGCCATTTCATTCACGAAGCCTCACTGAACATAAACAATTTAGCTAGATTAAAGTAGAGCTGTGGACAGCTACAAGTACATTTTGTTTAATTAACAGCAAAAATATGTAACCCACAAATAGGGATTTTAAGCTAGAACTGTTATGTTTATTTGCTTCCAATGTTCTTCCATAAACAGTATGACAGCAGAGCAGAGAAGGAGTAACAGCAAGTGAGCAATTTCCTTAACCAATTTTTAAGCCACACTGGTGTCTTAGAGAAGAGCCTTTATGAAGTATGGTATTTTTGTCACTTTTCTGGACACAATCAGATTCTCCATAAATTAGCAGGCCAGAGCAGTTCATAGATTAGGACTCACCTAGACTCTTAAAAATGAGGGAACAACTTCACTAGGGTTGGCATGAAAGTTATGCTACCTGGTCAGAAGAAATGTAGGATGGTTAATGTTGGAAGGGACCTTCAGAGGTCACCCTGTGCAGCCCTCAATGCTTAAGCAGGGTCACCCAGAGCCAGGTGGCTTTTGAATAACTCCAAGGATGGAGAGACCATGACCTCCAGGGGCAACCTCACAGCAAGTAAGTGGTTTGTGATGTTCAGAAGGAACCTTCTGGGTTCTGCTCTGTGCCAACTGTCTCTCTAGTTGTGCCTCTGGGCACCACTGAAAAGAGCCTGGCTCCACCTTCTTTGCACCCTGCCTTGAGATAGTTGGTTTCTGTATATATTAAAAATAAAAGATCCCCTCCAGCCTTCTCCCCTGCAGGCTGAACTGTCCCAGCTTTCTCAGCCTTTTCTCATAGGATGCCCCACTCTTCACCATCTCTGTGATTCCTTGCTCTACTCTCGCCAACACAGCCACGTCTCTCCGGCACTGTGGAGCCAGGACTGCACAGAGACTTCCAGGCGTAACTTCAGCAGTGCTGAGCCAAGGGGAAGGATCCCCTCGTGGAGCAGCTGGCAGTGGTTTGCCTCATGCAGCCCAGGAGAGCACCGCAGCTGCCTTTGCTGCGAGGGCACCCTGCCAGAATGGGAGCCGAAGCTCAGTCAATCTCAGTGCTTCCTGCCAAGCCCTTCAGAAGGTGCTCTGATGGCAACACAGCAAAGCAGGGAGGTTTCCATCTGCCACAACACAGCACCAGAGTGAAAAGACACAAGGCATTTCATGAGGCCACATATCCACAGTGCAACCCTTTTCTTACCACAGCAATTTGCCTTCTGTTAGTGCTGAGGAAAACATAATTTCTACATTAGAATCACAAACAATGTGCACTAAAAAAAAAAATCAAAATGTAGAATAAAAGGTATGTATTGCAACTCCTATTGCTGGGATTGAATATTAACCTGGTTTTACTTCTGCACTTAACTCCTTTAGCTCTGCATTCAGCTACACTGCAGCTGAGCAGCACTGCTGCTCCCCAAGAGTTATGACTGTACAAGATACACTTTTGATCCACCTCTTTTCAATTTGTTTTTCCTTTTTCCCATACTTTGAGAAGATTCCTTGAAGTATATTTGAACTGACACTGAAGAAGAAAACCCTGAGCAGCTACTACATGTGAGACCTGGACTACTGTGGAGGTTTTGAAGGTAACTTTGTTGTGGAGTTATTGTTTTCTTCTCCTTAATTACCTTTAGTTACATGTCAAGTGATTCACCTACAAAAACTTGTCCACAAATTTCAAGTTTTACTATGAAGAGTGACTTTGTATTTATGCTCATTATTTATCAAGACACACAGAATGAAAGAAATTACTTACATGACCTTTCTTTTGGGTCTCTCTACTTACTCACTGCTCCCAAAATGGCTGTTCTTAATGAAAAATAAACATCCAAACAAAAGTTCTTAGCAAGTGCTATGCCCATAAACACAGGGGCGTAACACTCTGGAATTCTGCACGTACCATAAGCAAATACTATTCTTCACAGTTACATTTATCCTTACATAACTCTGCACCAGAACCACAGCATCCTTTCCTATATATTTTTAGAACTTAGCATTCGCTAAGAATAAAATGATGCACAGATGGATCCCTGGATTTCATTGCCTCACTAAACACTTAAAATATCTGTTCATTCTAGTCAAGAGCAGAAACATTTTTGGAACATCAATTTCTTGCTTAACAGAAAGAGATTTCTTACTCAGCTGTGATTGCTGCAAGAAATATCTGATCTCATCACCCAAAATTAGTACATTTTGACAGAAAGGTAGAGATAACTAAATCTTTGATCTTCTTGGATTAAAATATTCTTTCTACAAAAATAGGGTATTATTACTATTTTCTTTTAAATTTCCTGTAGATTTTTCCAAAATCTATGAAGTTACATGCAGGTGTTCACAGAACATTTGGTATTTAACTTCTAATTTGTTAATAGAAAAATTATTATCTATACTCCAAATAACTATTTTCGTACGACAATTAAGAAAACAAGGAGTTAAAAAGGGCTTAGTAATGAATCATCCCTTTAAAGAGGAGTCTCAAATGCTGAGAAGGCCTTTAAGAATTTCATTTTCTCAACTTCATATACATAATTATCCAACAGTCTAAACATGAATCTTGTTACATATTCCCATGGCACAAAGGTCATCTCCTTCTCCTGAGGAAAAAAGGTTTGGAAAAAACCCCAAACCTAGAAAATCCTTTTCTTTTAGAATTTGATCCAGATTACACCATTCAGACCGTTACACAGACATCATACTGTTATGAAAAAAACATTCTGAGTTAGTAAAAAACCCCAAGCAGTACAGTTTGCATAGACTGTTCTTTAGGAAATTACTCTGTACCACACTGAATTCTTTCCTAAGGCTTGTTTGCCATTTGGTTTGAAAGAGATAACAGTTTATGCAAAGAGAACATGAAAAATGAATTAACTGCAGACTAAAAAAGTCTATAAAAGTTCATAATCTCTTACTGGGTATATTACATCAGAACATCCTTCAGGCATTTCCCCTGTCGGTTTATTAGTCCATAAAAAAACCCCACAGTGCTGGGGAAATGACGAAGGTAGAAAATGCTGTGCTGTAGTGAAGTGAGATGGCACAAACGCAACTCGCCACAGTGAGTTAGAGATTCCTGTTGCACTGTCTGTTTTCCTAGCTTACTAAATAAGAACATCTGTTTTGTAACTACAAAAGCAGCCTTCAAGCAACCAGTCTTCTGAAAGAGGCAGCAAGTCTCAAAAATATTGAACCAACCTGCTTGGCAGAAGGAACATGATAAAGGACCATTTCTGCAAGCGTCCTTCACACCGCAGGGAACATGGACATCCTTTCGCTGTATGAGCGGCTCTGGGCTCCTCTTGCCACACCTTTGAAGGCTGTGCCAGGCTTGGTGATGCCTGAATTGTGCTCTGAACATCTTCCCCTTGGCTACCCTCTGTGAGAACATGCCCGTTGCTTCCGAGCTCTGACACTGGTTTCAAATGACAGCCAAGAAGTTTGAGGTTCTCTGTTAATGTCACTTTCCTCACAAAGCAGAGGAGCAGTTCTCTGGGGCTCCGTGCATGTGCAGGGCACAGCTGCCTGCAGCCAGCAGCTCTGGGCACCCAGGGCTCTGCAGAGGCCAGGCTGGGCACACACCGGGGGGGCCACAGCACCAGCACAGCTGCCACACATCTGTGCACAGCCGGACTCACAGCCCAGTCCCAGGCTTGGACAGTCAGTGATTGACACCAGACTTCTAACAGATTCCCAAGGCTTAGAGAAGGCAAATTTGGGCAGGATTGCAACATTCTAACAGTGGCCATACAAATTTGAAAAGACCAATTACAAAATTAACTCTCTGTTAGTAAGACTGAATCTATGACACTGGTACAGTCAGATGTGAAAATGCCTGGAGAAGGAATAAAAAGGAGGGACCACCACATTTAAGCAGCATCTTCTGGCACTCAGAATAAACCTGCGGCCCTTCCCGGCATCTCCCCTGCTCTGAAGCTGTTTGCTGCTTCTTAGGTAAGACTCCCCCCCAGTGGTTGTTATTTTCACTCACATGTGAGCTCAAAAGCTGCTGCAGCTCTTCAGTCTGCAGGAAAAAAACCAGTAGTACTTGCCAGTATTAAGCCTGATAAATCAAAAGGATTGGTAAGAGGCTGTCAGAAGTTAAGTGTGATTTTATATTAACCAATCTGCATTACATATATATTGCACAGGAGCTCTGATGGAGTTCTCATTGTGCAGAAGCCTGCACAAAGGGAATCTAACACAAACTGATCTGCACTGCTCCTTTTGAATTGAAGTATTACTTTTCTTTCTTTAATGGCACGAAAAAAGCAAACTTCTTAAAATAAGAAGTGTTTTTTTGGTCACAAACAGGTGATTACCTTTGTTTTTCCTGTTTGCCAAGAGTAGTCCAATTACATACACATTATTATTATTATATGATCAATAACCCTCAAGACCATATTGTAAAACTATTCCTAATTCCTATGAAAATCCAGTAACAGTTATCAGGTTCTGTGGCAGATATGCAGTCGTGGCAGGTGTGTGTGTGTATATACATAAAACCAGAATGAGAGGATACACTGGATAGGCAGAATAGTTTTCTAGTTTTCACTTACTTATATTCAGAAACATTTTCTGTTTCCTTGAGGGGTTTTCGGAGTGGTCCTTATTGACAGTTTCCACCACTGTAAAAGTAGTTGCCTATGATAAAACAACACCTTTTTCTCTTAAAATAGCATTGAATTGAAGCACCAATGCACACAACAAGGACTCACACTCCTTCATTTCCATGGAGAAGTGACTGTGACACTTTGGTCTGAACCCCTTGCAGGCATTTTTGCATGATATTATGGTGTATTTTTTCTACACGGCTTGATCACTAGAAGGCCTGAACTAGTAATTTTTTATTTTTGATATTAAAAAAACCAAGGATCAAATCTAGAAATTAAGAGTGGTACTTAATTCCTTCAGAATGGTTAAGTGCTTTGAAAGCCATACACAGAGAACAGTACAAAGCATGCTGGCTTCACAGCTCACTACCTACCATGCTACACTTTAGAAAACTCCTGCCTAAAGACCAGAGGAGCAAATCATTGGCAAACTTCTAATTACCCCATCAAAGGAAAGGAGAAACAGAAAACATGTCCTAAGTTATGGGTATGTCAGAACAGCGCTTGCTACTCATTTAAATAAGCTGTAGTACCTTCATGTACAGACCTCTGTGCCTGCCCATCACCTACTCTCACACTGCATAAAGCTGAATTCTGAGCTCCCTGTTCCCAGAGCCAGGCCAGCCTCCCTCAGCTTCACTGGGGGTATACATTTTTACATCCTATACAAAAATTAATCAGAAAACACATCATCTGCTAGAGGTGGCAGGTTTTTGGGGGTTGGGGGTGCTGTTACATAGAACATTGCAGCAGCATCAGCTTTATGGGCTCTCAGGAAACTCTTCCTGCTCAGCAAGTTTTCAGCGTTTGTGAAAAACTGCTCTCTCCTCTTACTGGCATGGTTCAAAACTGGGCAGCAGTTACTATCACAGGCCAAGATTCAATGCCATTTATGCCCATTAAATAATGGAAATGACATTTAAATGCCACCAAACCGGAAAACAAAAGTCTCCAGTCTCTTGAAACCAAACCAACCCCACCGGCTTCTATACCAGCAGAGACCCATGTAAGGATGTGGGACTGAGGGACCAGAGGAGTAAGCTTCATTTCAGTGAGACTGACACAGCGGCACAGATATTACTGCAATACCTTATGTCTGAATTACCTTTTCAAAACTGCCTAGAACCATGAAGACGTCAATTATTAAGAAAAAATGAAAGTCTGTATATGAAATATAAGATAGATACGCAAACCCTCTCTCATCACTCCTGCATTCTCAGCAGATGTGAAGTGTTATAAAAACCTTCAGTGTGCTGCTGGTAGGAATAAAAAACGTGGTGCCAATGCTGGCAGCACCAGTGGGACTGCTACTGCTGTCCAGGAAAAAGGGCTGCAACTCTTCCTCCTGCCACAGGCTCTGGCTGTCCTACAGGGGCAGCAGGTTATCGTTTATGTAGCTCATTTCATAGCATTATTTTCTAGACAGTAAGGTTTGCATCTGCACGTATCTTGTGCCTTTACACAGCTTTTAGACAAGACAAGCTGAAAACAATTAGCACAAACCCTAATCTTAAGCAACTGTTTCCTGAGCACTAAGATGACTTCCCCAATGTACTGCTTTACTAACACGCTACTTCAGTAAACAAATATGCAAATTTCTCTATCACCAATGGAGTTAATTCTACCTTACCTTTTTATCTTGCAGTGTGCAATATTTGGTAATTAATTCAGGAAGGACAGAAGTTAATTAAGAGGGAAATCACTGCAGCCAGTTCCACTATTACACCACCTATACTGGAAGTTCTCTATCAGGCTCTGGATTACGAATGATCCTTCTAGCAAAGAAGTTTCTTCTCATCTTCTTTCTGCAAGGGATAATTTTCAATGCCAGTTTCACTCTGGCAAGATGACCTCAAAATCATCTAAACCTTTGGCAAGGCTTTTAAATGTATGTAGCCTTAGTAGCACCATTAGCAATCTAATGCCAAGAAATAAAAGAACCTACCAGACTAAATACCCAATCTCATTTTCCTTAAATTCTACAGCCTGTTTTTCACTTGCATGTTCCCTCAAATTTTAAGCCCCAAAGCTGAAGGGGAAGTAGGCCATAATTTTTCTGAGAAAATACGGCTTATTTTTCATATAATTTAGAAACTAATACCTTAACCAACATGTTTTCAACCAGCACTTACCTTAACAGGTTGTAATTTATTTCCACAGCCTATCTACTGTGCTCAGCAACTTTTGTATAAAATGGAAAAGTGGTGCAGAATACAGTAAAGGCAATCTAAGTGTATTTATTCTCAGATCCTTGCTCATAAGACCATAAGGAACAGTTTGGATATAAAGGAAAATATTTTCACCCAATAATTTGATCTTGCCAATGGATGGAGCCAGTAGCCAGAGAACTCCATACACACCCAGACGAGCACGGCACTCAGCAAGGCTTCTACAAATGCTTTCCTCAAGTGACTTAGATACTATGAACACATTTCTCAGATATGCTTACCAACACCTCTTCTCCAAACCTGTATGGCTTTAACTTCCATCCCCTGGTCCAGTTTACACTGCAGCAGAGGATCTTCAACTGTACCACCCCCACCATTGCTGATTTGCTTCACCTAACCCAGGCTGGCAGGAATGAACTGCTTTTACAGCCGTGACTGTTTGTGTATGTATCACTGAATACTTACTGTTACTTTTCTTGGAAAAAATAGAAATAATAAAAAAGGTTTTTACAAAAAACCTGAAGCAGAGAGAAACAGTAATTCTGTATGTACTATCTGTTTCCAACACTGAAGACATTTGTTAAAAATGAACACAAGACTTGAGCTTTACATTTTTAACACTTCTGTACAATTTTCGTGGCCAAAGCTGACCAGGACATCACTGAGACAAACAGGAAGAATTGAGAGATGCAGTTTTTGAACTTCACATTAAACAGTAAATAGAAACAATATTAAAATATTACAGGTGAACTTACCGCCCGCTGAGCCTAGTCTATGTAAAATACATAAGGAATTCAACCTCTTGCAAGGATAAGATTTCAAAACCACTATTATTTTAAAATAAAGGTGTTCTTTTAGCCTAGTTGTTCTCACTGGCCATGTTTTAACCCAAAAGCATTGGGATTTAACAAGAAAGAAGGCATGCACGTGGCTTACATTAGACACTTTGGCAAACATTCCTACAGGCAGACAGCAAAAGACAGCTTCTCCAACAGGCTGCTTTGCAGAGAGAATTGCCACATTTTGGAAGAGCATCAGCTTTCTCATTTAATTTATGAAACTACAGCAGAGCAAAAGCTGTCTTTTTTTCATTTTGATAGAAAGGCACAACCCTACACTCTTTAAAAACAGAAGAGCAGAAAGATGTTATCTGGATCACTACAGTAAAATCAATGTAGGACAGTTACACCTTCCAGCACGCTGGATGCAGGATGCCCGAGACACAACACTGCTGCAAACAGTCCATGCAGTGCAATGCCAGGGTGCCTCACAGCTGACTGACTGACTCCTTTTGTAGTGTTTCACATGGTCCTGGTTTTGGCTAGGATACATCTAATTTTCTTCTTAGTAGACTGTGCTGTGCTTTGAACTTCATGACACTACTGTTGGTAACACTGATGATTTAGTTTTGTCAAGTAGTGCTTACCCTAGGCCCAGGACTTTCCAGTGTCTCATGCTCTGCTAGTGAGTGAGACAAGCCACGCGGAGGAGATGTAACAGTAATGAATGCATCTTCTGGGCTAAGTCATGCCTGAGAAACGAAACTTACTTGTAAGCAGAAGTACAGAAAGGAAACATCAGGGTTATGCACTATTTCCCAGCATTTTGAAAAAATATCTTTTAGAACTTAATTTTCCCTGATAGAACAATACTAGTTAGCCATGGAATACTCCAAACAGATAATGGGATTCCCTAGGAATAACTTTAAAATCACACAGCTATACTATGTGTAAATCTACATGCTAGAACACTACCAAAGTTTTTGGAAGAATAGGTGTAACAAGTAAACTGGCCCAGCATCATGATCTAAGAGGTAAGTCTACCACTCCTACTTGTATTGAGTAATTCCAATGGATCCACACTGGAGTTCATAATTTCAGAAGCCCTGCTGTAGAGAGCTTCACCTGATTCCACAAAAGAGTTCTGCTACATGTATGAACCTGTGGCAGAATCCAGCTGTCTGCTTACACAGAAAAAATAAAAATTGTGTTATGTACACATAAATGCATTTCAGAAACAATAAGGTACTACAATCATCTTTATTATTTTAAAAACAGTTTTATTCTGTATATTTAGAAACGTGTAATTTTAATAACTGCAGAGAAAAAAAAAATCAGCCACACCTGAATAGCTAATAACTCATTAACAGAATGCAGTGGTATATTATCTAAACAGTAGTAGTGCCATTGTGCCGTAATAAATTGTCTATTAGTAAAAAAATACATTTCAGGGCACATAGTACAGCATCCTTATGACAAATTACAGTAGGGATACTTTTCAAGAATTTAATCAAAGTAGAGAATTCCGAGTTATATTCTTTAAATGCAGCACTTTAAAAGGTAACAACTTTGTGCATTTTTAAAAAATGTCCTCGTTCATATATTGTAGAAATGCTGCTTTATTGCTGCAGATGTCAAAGTTCAAGGCTCAAAAGGTATGAGAATACAAAGATATCCTTAAGAAACTTCGTTTGTTTTTATATATATTTATATATATAAAAAGGTAAAGCTTATAAAAGTTAATTTACAAACCAAAAACAAAAGTGGTATGCACGCATTATATACAAGCGGTCTATAACATCTATAAATTTTCAAATGCATAGCAGAAAACATACCATCATTTTCTTCTGGTTCTCTTCTGGCTGATGAACACAAACAATGCTCCTTCTCTAAACCAAACTCACAATTTTTTGTTGTTGTTCCCCCCACCCCAGTCTCTCATGATATAATATCTAAGTAAGCACAAAAGCCATACAAACTTAATACAGAGAACTATGAGAGCTAAGACTATTAAAAACATGAGGGTAAGGCATCCCTGCTGGTTAATAGGTCTGTAATAATGTGGTTAATTTACAAATCCACAGAGGCAACTGAACCATAGTCATCCCACATGCTTCTCCCTCCCCCCTGTTCTCAGGACAATGTTTCCATATACAGCAAGTAGATGTGTTTGCATTACCTCTCAGCAGAGGCAAACATCTCAACTGTGCTACCCCGAGCTGACTGCCATTTCATTGGACATGTACACCACAAGTCATTTAAAAACTAAAGACCAAAAGGTAGTCTTGTGAGTTAAAAACACACCGTTGCAAAAACGCAGGCCAAAATCTGTGTTTTCGACACTGGAGTATGAAACATATTTAGTTCCTCTGTGTATAGTTTCATTGGTACTTTCAGATAACAACAAAATAATACTAGTAGTGTCCTTTAACAGAAAAAAAAAAAAAAAAGAGAAACAAAAAACCCCAACACACAAGAACAACCAAACCAAAGCATACAGAACCTGCAAAACCCCCACCTTGTTCCCCTGTACACTCCCTGCTTGTGGCATGTACTGTGACCATGGTTCAAAGAGTGTACTTGCTAAATCATTGTTAGTTAAAGCAAGATGCTTAAACACTAAGATCCATTATCACTTATAGAACAGTTAATACTTGGTAGAGTGGTTCAGTTTATATGTAAGGTCCATCTCAGTTTCACATTATTTACTCAGTCAGCTAACTTAATATTTAGAAGTGGTCAATTAGGACTGAGACACAGTTTGCTCCAACAAGATAGTTTGGATCCCCGGGAAGAGACTTGTTCTGCCAGGTTTTGGGGTCACCTGTGGGAGGAAAACACAATGCTGGTGTTTAGTATCTGCTGTCACACAGTGTACATCTTGAAACAACCAAGCTTTTGGACAGGAGCTTTTAAGATCTGAAGCAACACCTCTTTTGGTTTTGTTTTTTTTTCTTTTTTTCTTTGTTCCTGTTTTGTTTGATGGTTTAAAAACCCCTGCAGTTTGCATGTTATTAATTTTAAAAATCCCTCCATTTTCACATAACATAGGCTAGGTCACTTATTCAAAACAGATGCTGTGGCACTCAGGAAGTTTTAACTACAGCTCATACAACTCTACAGCACCAACATAATGCTTTCTATTTGAGACTTGCTAACAGTGAATCAGGTGTTCACTGGCTCCTTCCTAAACTGCCAGTGACAATAAAATAAGACATTTTAAAAGCTAATGTGGCTAAGATGCATTTGAAGTGCCTTGAAACAGCTCTGAAAACAGATGAGGCAAATCAGAAGTCATGTTGTAGCTAAGCACTATGACACATTGGTAGTTTTATTTTCTATGATGAAAATGACTGTAGACAGGATTGTAGTCATTTTGCAGCTACATCCAGTATCTGTGTTTAAAAGCCTGAAATACTAAAAGGGATTCCAGTTAACTGGTACATAAAAATCTTTACAACAGATCTTATCTACTCATGGTCAAAGGTTCTGGGTAACAATCTGTTACAGCAGAATGTCATCAGCTGTCATCTCACCAGACCAAAGGTTACATTCCACCTGCACAGTCAATTGGCTCTTAAATGGAGACAGTATTCTTCATTTACCCACCTAAAATCGCTACCAAGTGTTGCCACTACACAAAAGGTGTGATCATCCCACTATGGTAGAAAGTGAAAAATGCACTGAAGTTCTCTTAAGCCTTTCAGATAAATGACATTAAATAGCTTGGCCAAATAAACCTGCCTTGAGAAACGTGTAACAAGCTAAAGAACCTAGCCACACACCTGAGCAAATACCTGAGACCTCTGTTTTACGTGAGAATGATACAAACTCCATGTAAGTTTCTCGAAGAACTCATGAAAACAAAATGAAGTACACAATGCACTGAGTGATGGCAACATCTAACGCAGTGACACAGAATAGAAGTGGCCGGTGTATAGTTAGAGAATACAAACAAATTGACTGCAATCAGCTGAGACTGCGTATTTCAGTGAAAAACCTGAATAATGCTGGAGAATTTTTCCTTTTATAGATTCAGGAAATTCCATTCAAAACTCATATGATCAAATATATCAGAAGAGTAGAACAGGACTGTAAGACGGTCGGGTCCTAGTCTTGCACATGAGACAGGCAGACTTGTTTCCAACCTTTCCTTCTAAATACATAGTAAGGATACATAGCTATTGAGGATGTTTTTCCCATATTTTCCCATACAACTGCTTTGAAAAGGAAAATAAAGAGATCACTCAGTATTTTTTATGTTCTAATCAGTGTGGCCATAAAAGGCAACATTTTTCCCCGGTCAGTTTTAATACCAGAATCAGTTAAGCTTCTGAAGGGGTTTAACAGTAAAATACCAATGTATGAGGCTTAAATGTGGCAGAAAGGATGTTAGTAAGTGCAAATGAATGTCACTTTTAGGACACAACATGGATACATTGAGAATAGATGAGGTAGAGCAGACGACTGAAAAGAGAAAAACCCCAGAATTGTATAAATTGTTATAATAAAGCCACCCCAAGAATCAGAGTCCCATAACCAACTAATTTAGAAAGAGAGAAAACAATTATTTATTTAAGACACAGTATGGTCTACTTACATATCATAAGACAGAATTGCCTAATTTTTAAGTTTGTCTCAAAAGAGCAATGTTATGATATACATCCCATTTCAGATTAACAGAATGTGGTGTTATATTTACAGTACAGAAAGTGTTAGGGTTTAAATATACACGCTCTTGCTTTCACCCACACATGCGTTCACACACACATCCCACTTTGGAAAGGGAGGAAAATGTCTCAGTAACTTCAGTTATTGTTTAGATCATTTGAGTCCTCTCCTTTCACTTCAAGTAAGTTCATGAACAGGTGCTATTAGTTACAAAGGAAGTGCTGTGTTGTTTTTGTACATAGTTGTCGTATCTTTTGGGACCCTATTGTTTATGAGCCCGTGTTTTAACACTGCCATGTATACACACATTGTTAAATAGATGCATGCAACACATGCATAGAATAGCTTATAAAAAACAACTAAAAATTATTGCCATTAATACTTCTAGATTATTGATTCCCCATGAAGGGGATTGATGCTTTAATCTTTCAAAGCATCAGTGCTTTGGTGTTGCCAGTGATAGATACATTAGTGACAGAAAATATGCATACATGGTGGCTTAAATGCTGTATACAGAAATACATTTTTTCACTCAGTACTCAGATCACATGTGCACATTAATGGCTTGAACCTTCCACCATAAATTTTGAAAGTAGCTGAATAAAACCTTAAGACTTTTTCAGCAGATGTGCAAACATTCCTTTTTAAAATCTCTGTAACCTCACAGCCGTTTCATGAAATTGCTTGAAACTTGCCCAGAATTCTCAATTAGGCTCCTCACTGACAATTTCAGCCAATACATTCTCTCCCTCATCCCAGAAAGCCATAGTGAGGTAAAAATGAACAGGTAAATAAAATTGCAACCTAGTTGCAACTTTTACTATCAACCAGAGACTTCTGGATAAAGGCAGTAGAGGAGAGATAGGTAGGAGCAAGCAAGAAAAGTCTTTTGGAAAAACCAGCTACATTAGAATAAATTGTAAATGCTTTTACTGAACACTATAGTTTTCTTAAATGACCCAATTGTTAGCATCAACTTGCACACATGGAAACAGTTAACAAGCGTTAAATCATGATTTATGAGCATGCAGATTGTTAAGATTTGCCAGAGTCCTATATGGTTAATTAAGCAACAGACAAACACCAGTTATGTTACAAAGGCCAATCAGAGGTACATATTCATTTCCTCTCAATTTTAGTGCGACTATCATTTCAAGTGTATTCAGCTGTAGCAGTCCTCAAGAAAGAAGACAGAATAGAAAAATACGGTAATATTTAATAGACTGGAGATATTACTCTTTTTCTGCTATCATGGTTCTAGCTATGAATTTGCACCATGAGTAAATGTAAGAAAGACATTTGTAATGAAAGTGAAATGGGAGAGTTTGACACAAATACAATGATTGAGTTTTTATATTACACAGCATCACCTTTAGCCAAAATAACTTAAATTATACGATAGCACCCAAAAGCCCCAAAAGGACAGAGGGAGGACAGCATACCCGACGAGGAGTCGGAGGATTTTAGAGCAAAAGACCAACCATCAGGGGTCATAGACGCACAGTGTGGCAGGCGGAGCTCCACTGGCTTCAGGAATTTTAGTCCATGAGGCCCACACATTACCAAGGGGCTAAGAAGTGTTTCACCTAGAGTTAAGAGAAAGAAAAATCTGTCACTGATTTTTCTTGAAATACGTTCCAAGTATTACACAATTACACTGCAGAGCTACTCAGTAACTCAATTTAGAGAAAAATATGAACACTTAGATCCAGCAGTAAAGAAAAGCACAAGGTTGTTTCTCACTCAAGTGACTTTTCAGCAGAACACACTACAATCTCAAAATGAAAAATGTTGAAGCATATTAAGGTTACTTTCATATTATATTTTCTTCTTGTTAGAAAATAATTGTATTAAGTAACAGAACAGTGTACAGTGCCAGCTGTTACCTTTCTCTTTATCCAAAGGTGGAAGTATACTGTTGTCTCTGCAGACTTTGAAATATATTTCTTGTTCTATTCCCTCTGGAATGGCTCCTTGTGGTATAATAATACTAACTCCAGTCTCTATGGAGCTCAATACACCACCATTGCTGTTAAATACTCCTCTTGCTGTGGCTACAACAGTGTGTCCGTCTTCCTCCTCCTCATCCTCAAGTGCTGTAGGGCTGAAAAGACAGAAAGCCTAGCAGTTTTATCAATATTTCCTTCCTGAAACTCTGTGGCAAAAAAACCCAACTCCACCCAACAAAAACCCAAAACAAAGAAAGAACTCCCCCCCCCAACAAACATCCACAAACAAACAAAACCCCACCAAATTCCACAAACTGAAAACATTCAGCAAGTAGTTAAAGCAAGAACTCAGACCACCTGAACCTTTCAAATTTTCTTTCAAATGCCTGCTTCTGGCATTATACACAAAGAGCCTACCCCAGTCACACACTTCAGCTTCACAAAAGTAAATGCAATTAACACTGGAAAGTTTATTTTTCGTCCCAAAACTCCATTCTAACTTTAATACCACAGGAACTAATAGTTCTTATTCAAGTCACACTGAACCCTTCTATTTATATATATATATATAATAAAGGTTGTAAAAAAAAAATTACACACATTTTTCCAGGTTGCCACACTATAACTGAAGAGCAACTTGTAACTTCAAGGTACCTTGATGAAGTTTTCAGAATCATTTCTATAGAATTTCCCTCAAAGAACCAGTAATTCCAAAATGTAGAACTATATAGCATAAAACATTTCTCAGGTAATAAGAACAAATAGCAAAATTTTAAGTCTGGTTCATGCATTATTATTATTATCTTAAATAAAATATTAATATAACACTGTTCTGCAAATATTAATGAAAAGAACTTCGTAGGTCAGCAAATAGTTTAAGATTGTAACAGCATCTGTTGCTCTTGACATAGTTCTTACAAGTTAAAGCATATTAGGCAAGCACGAGCTGCAATTAAGCAGCTGCTGGTTTGTCTCACAGTAAAGAGCACCAATATGAAACTGCAGAAGTTACTTGTTCTTCTCACAAGTATTTTTAAAGTATCCCTTATGCACGTGTCCCATGAGGTCTCTCTAAGCACACAATGAATACAATTTGGTGCAATAGCTATCCTCAGAAATTAATTCCATCTTCTGGAAATAAACTGCGAGGAGAAATTATTACTATTTACCAGAAAATTTTTAATTTAGTATCAGAAATAGGAAAGAAAAGCCATGCCACTTTCTAATAACAGAATGCAAGACAGAACAGGGACACAGGGCACATTTTAAGTATCCACCCTTTGGCAGAATTTAGAACCATACTATCAATCTTTCAGCTATAATATCAACAGAAACTGGAAGCAGAATAAAAAAGCTGTATTTTTCACAGGTTTCACAGATGATCTATAGATGTACAGGTGGAAAGAGAAAGAGCAGCAGCCTACCTTACAGGAATGGCTTTAGGCACAGCATTAACATTATTTGGTTGATATTTAGGCTTGTCGACCTGTACAGCATAGGTGTCCATTCCACTCTCGAAGTCGGGAGGCTGCGATGAGCTGTGTGCTTTCAAAATTGGTTGAGGAGAATTTGAAGATTTTGATGGCAACTCTGGTTTATGCTGAGCTTCATTTGGCAAGAGATTATGGTTGAATTTCGGACTTTCAAACTTGCGCTCGAACGGCCTTGCGGCGCTCGTGTAAGGTTTGGTTGTGAAGCGGTTGTAGGAAGGAGTGACTGTTTTCTGAATCTGCTCAGTTCCATTAACAGGGCCTTTGTCAGGGAAGCTTTTCTGAGGGTAAAAAGTGGACTGCACAGTGTCCTCTCTAGAGGATCTGAAAATTGCTGACTTATTCTGAGGTGGAGGAGGGTCAGACACAGAGTTAACTGCAATGAAAAGGAAAACACCCGAACTTGTCAGTAACCCCCAGAAATGTCTAGTCACATACACTGAGGCATAAGAACACATTTTAGTCAATTCTTAATGTTCAGTATAAAATATATACAGGTTCAGCTTAGCTCTCTCATATCATCTGTCCTCCTATTGCATTTTGTACATCCAGGCAAGTTATCTAAAATTTCATTAAACATGCTGGAGACAATGGCATGACTTTTCAATAAAAAGGTTAGACTCATTTATATCATGACCAAACCCCCAGAAAAACAGTACTGAAATATCATTGTGTACTTGCACAAACCAGAAAATTCAATTGAACTGGGCAATCCTCTAAATGTGAAAGTAAAACCAATTTTTCTTTAGTTTTTAGAAGCTACAACTATTACTCATGTCAGAAGAATTCTGGTCCAAAGCACAGAGAGTTTTACTTCATCTTTGCTGAGACAACTGAGACAGTTATAGGCACTACTAATACCTGGAAGCTACCTGGTTTCAGACAGAATCACAAAATAATTTCATAAAACTCAATCTCACTACAGTAAAAAACTATTTTCAATAATAATTATTCCACGTTTCAGTTAGAGAACAACACAGTTACCTGTGCAGACATGCTGAAGCAAGCACACAAGTACCTGAAAAGCAATGGCTGTTCCCACAAAGTTCAGCTGAGAAACTGCTCACCTTCCGAAAGTGCAGGCTTGTGGTGTGCTGGGAGGGACAGGACAGGGCTATTAATTGACTGTGGCTGCGTGTACTGGACTGCAGGAGCAGGAGGAGGGGTTGTAACTTGAGGGATTGGCTCATAGCGTTTTTCACCAACAGGTCTGTCCATTGATTCAGTATCAGCTGGTTTCCCCCTGGTGAAATAGAATTAAAACACAAACATTTGACTGTTTGGTTTCCTCATGGTTCTTGCATTCACTGCTATTTTTTGTCTTCTATGATCACCTGATTTCCATCTCTTCCTATAAACATTAAAACATTATTTTCTTGAATAGCCTGTCTCAAGTATAAAAACATTTATTGATAAGCACAAGAGATTCAGACAACATTGACCTTTAGAAGATTAGTAACACAAACCAAGGCAAACAAAACGCAGATGACATTTCAGGTGTATTTGCATAATTGCCTACTAGATCTTAATTTTTCAACTTCATTTGGAGTCATTTCAATGAAAGAGTATTCTCTAATTTCATGGGTCTTCAAAGTAAAATCATAAATCCACTTCTTTTTGGGGTTGTTTTTGAAAGGCATAATTAGCCAACAGGACAACAGATTCTAGTTTAACTTCTTTAAATACACCTAGTATTTGAACAATGCCATCTTAATTAGAAATGTAATCAGCTTAAGCTTCACTAGCTTTATGTGCATAGCGTTATGTAAATTTAAAATCTTATTTTCAAAACATTTTTCTTACGATAGAAATATTTATCCACAAGTTTATTTCAGGAAATGATTGATTTCACAAACACCTGTAATTTTGGGCTGCAATATATTTATTGCACTTTATTTATTGCACTTACTTCCAGAATTTGTGTGTTTCAAATTTTAAGTGCACATAATGCCTGTGATGAAATGTAACAGTGAGAGGACACCTGAAAACATCCTCACATCAACAACAGTCTTACCACTTGATGTTCCTTTTCAAGTAGTCATAGCTAGTGTAAGAGCCAAGAAATCTAGGTGATGGCAAAGCAAACAGCAATAGAAGAATGAAAGAAAATAGTCATTCTATCTTGAGCATATTATTTCTTCACATTTTTTATGTTAGTCCTAGCAGCTGTTGTATGACAGGATTGTTGAAACAAAGACACACTATTCACAGCGAGGTTTCTGACAAAACCTTTACCATATGCATATGTACAATGATCACACACTATATTCAATATGAGATTCGGTCAGTGAATTAGAAGGTAGTCAAGATCTTGTATTGGCAGATATTAAAAGTAAGAATGAGATTACACTAAACCATTTGGTACAATCTGTATAAGAAAAGTTATTCAATACAGTGAAAGAAATAAACAAAGTATAAATCCCATATCCTAACAATCTCTCACTTATGGTCCCATTTCAAACAACTTCTTCAGTCACAACATTCACAGAGTGACAGTAGTTTTGTATTGCACTGCAGATCCTGTACTGTACTCATAGCAACTGTTTCTACAGGACTATCAGCTCACCCAGCAGCAGAGCCCACACCATAAAATGCTTCTGGTTGTGCCCAACAACATCTAAAAGGACATCTTAGAACTATTTACGAATATTAGGAGAGACAGAGAATCAGAACTATGCTGATGGCTTCCCCTGATTTTTAGCACTTACCTTGCCTATATGTAGCAGGAAAATACATTGCACATGAGGAGAGTTTTCCCTCATTCCTTCACTTTCTGTATGCTCATAAATATTTAACAGGCAACAATTCTAGAGACCAACCATCTTAGTGCTTCAGAGGAGTATGCTATGAAACTAAGAAAAGGCTGATAACTTTTGAAAGTCTACTTGATGAATGAGAAGACCAGTGATCTAAACAGCATTTGTATGAATATATCTCTGGTTTTAGAGTAACAAAAAAGAGATCATTTTACATCTATCACAGAGCTTCCATTCCCACTGATTTTACCTAAAGCCATTTATCCAGCAAGAGGAGTCATTACTGCATGCTCACTCACTTTGCCTTTATTCCAGGTGGACAGTAGCTGCTCTCCCAGCAAAGTGCCCACCTGAAATCATTGCTTCCCAGAGGGACATAGTAACCAGGGGAGGGCAGCCCTGCAAAAGCCCACAGAACAAACCCAACACACTCCACAGCTGATCAGAGCTGCGTGTCAGCATCCCAGGGAACAGATAAATGTGGAAGGGTAGCACCTTTTGATGAAGAAAGAGGAGGAGAGCACAAAGCTGTGTTTAGTATGAGGCACAGTCTGTCACAGGCTCCTGACCAAAGGTCAGACACTCCCATCCACACTGCTTAGAGCCTGTATGCAGCCAAAGTGATCCACAGCACAGTGACCCCTTGCAGCTTGTAAGTACATAAGTGAAGTTCCTCTAATAATTGATAGGCTAACCTGTTTCCCACTTCATCTTCATTACAAAATTGCTACTTTAATTTGAAAGGAGCAGAAGGGAACCCCTAGAATGAACCAGTAGGTGCCAGGTTGTAAGCAACTGCCTTGCTGATGAACTCCAGCTAAGAGACACTCAGGAGCCTGGATGCTGTTCCTCACTGCCTCCTCAGCTGCGGTTGTAGCTGCTCCTGTGAGTACTCTTAACCCTACTCAGTACAGAAATCTGCCAAGTTACCTCACTCTGCAGCATGACAAGCTAAAGCAGGTAACTACACTGAACCAAGCAGCAACAAATACACTCCTCTCAATCATGGGGATATCTGCCTCAAATTGCTTCAACCAGATCCACTGAAACACACCCATTTACAAGTTCTACTATTTTCACACATCAAGAGAAACTATCCCTTATTCTACAGTTCCTAACAACTGTAACATGCAGATAAGGTATTATCCCTACAAAACAGCTTTAGCGATGGCATAAATTTCTTAAATTATGAAAATAAACCCCCAGCAAAATAAAAGAGTAAAAAAATTTGTAGTGGGAAAAATATGTACTGTCACCATACTTACTCAGTGGCAAAGAACTTTACATAATTTGATGTTCCACATTAACATTTAACACTAAGAAAGTTGTAGCTATTGCTCATGAATAAATAAAATCTGTCCTCTGTACCCAGAAGACATTATACGGATTATTCAGAAGCAAGAGATTGCATAATCAACAGTTCCTGTATAATCCAAATTTAGTCCTGTTTATTTTTAGAAGAGTTTATTCTCAGAATAGCAATTATCATAGAAATTCACTGGGGAAAAAAAGATTAATACTGAGCAAGTAACAGGAGCAATGTGGAAGCTGGTGAAAGGAGAGTCCTAAATATGACTGCTTTCTCAAGACAGCAGTTGGTTTGTGTTTCCACACAAGGACACTGCAGTGTACCAGAGGCAGTACTGTCCAACTGAGCAGCGCTCTTGTTTATCTCTTTCCACTTACATTAATATTTTAGTATTTGTCTATTTGCACTGGACTACCCAGGGTAAATTTTCTTTCCCATGTCTGTCCCTTCCTGTTAAGGGTTACATTCTTTCACAAAGCAAAAACACAACACATGTTTGTCCCACATGATACATGAAATTGTCAGCCTTAAAATCAGTATTATCTTACTCCTCTGTGGCAGTACGAGGTCACCTTCCCATACGTACAAGCCCTGAAGTTATACACTAACTCACAATCAAAACAAAACCACAACTGAGCAGCCAAAGAACACAAGTGTCACAGCAGACAGAAGTGGTAGGTAGAAGTACTGGACAATCTTTCTCAACCATGAGCTGTTCTGCAGCAAAAAAATCAATAGTTTTGTCTGTCTCTCATGCTTTGCACCACGACAACACTGCAGAATAACAAATGTACAATGAAAGCTTAAGACACTCGCCATCTGAAGAATTTTACAATCCCCACAATTACTTGATGAAAGCTCACAACACTTCTCCCAAAGCATGACTTGCATTTTCAATGGCAACACAGTCCATGCCTACAACACAAAATGGATCATCTGTGGGTAACACGGGTTTTTGTATGTGAGAATGGAGTTTTCAAAACCAGCCCAGTCAGGAGAGTTTTCTTAGGTGTGTGCCTACGATGCCCCGAGAGCAGAACAGCTAAGCTCTCATCTTTCTGCCAGAAGACACTGGGCAAATGAAAAGAAAGGATAAGAAGCATCCTTGCTTGAGAATCAGAACTGGTTACAGATATACACTTCATTAGGGAAAAAAAAAAAAAGTGAAACCTTTAAAACCTATCAAACTTTTTTGAAATATTCCAATATTCTCAGTTCACAAAGACAGACACCGGAATATCACAGACGATGATCAAACAAACAAGAACTGGATTCCCAAGTCCCAGCTCAAATCCTTTAAGACAAGCACTGGAACATGGTGTATCAAGTACATGAAACACACCTTGCCCATACACTTAATAATATAAAACTTCAGCTAGCTCGTTTATTAATTCATTCTAAAGATCTCATTTACATTAAGGTTGCCAGATTTTCAGCTTGACCTGAATAGTCCATGTTTCAAACAGGAATACAACCCAAGACTTCAAAAAATGCCCAATTTTCAGGCTGCATGCAACAAGCCAAGATAGCTCTTCACAGTAACAGCTACAAACATCTTGTTACAGTTTGAATCAAAACAAATTTAGGTAACTGTGGAGAGTATTCAAAAAGTTTGTGTAAGTATTGTCCAAAATAGCCAGCTCTTTACCTGAGCTAAATCTGTATATGAGCTTTCACACAATTTCTGTATCAAAATGTTCCAAATCAAGGAAGCAAAACAATACAGGAAACAGATGTTTCCATCAACAGATTAAATTCTGGCCTCAGCAATATTCCCCAAAGGCTCAGCTTCCTAATGTCAAACATGGCTAACGTGCACAAAAACAAATGCACGCAGAACTGGATTAAATCAAAACCTTTGCTTTGAAAGATGTGTAAGCACTACTGTATTAGACTAAGAAAATTCTTTGTTATGTTCTATTTACGATCATAAACAGAACACAATCAATGATCTTGGTGAGGGGATTGACAGCACCCCCCCCCAGTAAGTTCATGGGTGACTCCAAATGAAGCGAGGGTGTTGATTTGCTGGAAGGTAGCAAAGCTCTGCAGAGGGATCTGCACAGGCTGGATCAGTGGGCCGAGGCCAATTGTGTGAGGTTCAGCGAGGCCCAGGGCCGGGTCCTGCCCCTGGCTCACACCAACCCCTGCAGTGCCACAGGCTGGGGCAGAGGGGCTGGAAAGCTGCAAAAGGCCCTGGGGGTGCTGGTCAACAGCAGCTGAACATGAGCCAGGTGTGCCCAGGCGGCCAAGAACACCTGGCCTGTACCAGCCATGGTGTGGCCAGCAGCACCAGGGCAGTCAAAGTCCCTCAGTTCTGGGCCCTGGTGAGACCACACCCTCCAGTGTTGTGCTCACTTCTGGACCAGTCACTGCAAGAAGGACACTGAGGTGCTGGAGCAGGTCCACAGAAGGGCAACAGAGCTGGGGAAGGGTCTGGAGCAAAAGTCTCGTGAGTTGTAGCTGAGGGAGCTTAGGGGGGCTCGGCCTGGAGGAGGCTCAGGAGAGACTTTATCAGTCTGCAACTAGCTAAAAGGAGATTGTACCCAGGTGGGCGTCAGCCTCTTCCCCCAGAGAAGAAGTGGCAGGACAAGAGGAAGTGACCTCAAATTGTGCCAGGGGAATTTAGGCTGGATATTAGGAAATATTTCTTTACTGAAAGCATTATCAGACATTGGAACAGGCTGCCCAGGGAAGTGGTGGACTCACCATCCCTGGAGGTAAAAAGATGTGTAGCAGTGCTGGGTTATGGTTGGACTTGATCTTAGTGGTCTTTTCTAACCTAAACAATTCTGTGATTGTATGCCATTAAGTAAAAGTAACATGTTGAAGGCCCTGCAAAAATGATTAATTTGCCAAAATAAAAAGTTATAGAGGTATGTGTTTTTAAACTAAAGCTACACCTAAACAGAGAAACAGTTTTTGTGAAACAAAATTTCATTTCTGACTTTCCTCAAGTCCCTGGAACTCCACTGAACACAGGCAAGATTTCTGTTTTAGTCCAATATGCCCCCCTCCTTTTTCAAATTAAAAAACCAAACAACCCAAACTTACTTAGAATAATTGCTGAAATTCAGCTGATTCTGTGAATGTATTGGTTTGGTGGGCTCAGAGTGATGGCTGGCAGGAACCTGTGCCGATGGCTTATTTTCAAAACTCCTGCGATCGAAGTACGAGAGCTGCTTCCGGTAATACTCCTCATCTTCCTCAGGATCGTAGTGATTGGAACGCACAATATCTTCAGGTGGCTTCACTTGAGGTCTCTGCGGTTCTGGGGCCCTAACCAAGAATAACAATATACAGTTGCCTTGCCCAGTTGAACAAGCGTAAGTGCCCAAATTACAATTCTATTTTACAACCTAGCTAGTAATAAAGCAATCAACACGTAATTCTTCTAATTGCACAGCTTGCCTCTATACCTATATTGCATGGAAATTGGACAGCTGTGACATACCATAAGGAAAGGAAATCCTTATTTCCCTTATATCTTACCTTTTCCCTTTTGTTTTGCTTTCTAATTATCTCAAAGATAGGAAAAAAAGTAGACCAGAGATACTTAGTAAGTTTCTTTCTCAAACATGCTGAGAAAACATTGTCTTTCCCCCACTTCCCAGCAATCACTCTCATGAGAACTGACTTGATGCCCTGCTTCACTATTGACACACAAACCATACTGACACACTCTGACTCCTCTCTGCAGTTTCCAATTTGGAGCACTAAGACGTTTCTGAATATTCCAAACTCATACTGAAAACTAAATTCAATCAGTTGTGCATCTACCTGTAGGTTGTTTTCTCGTGCTCATACTGGCTTTGAGAAGTTGGTTTTGGACCACTCACACTTGTGAGTGCAGGCTTAGGTGCTAGTTCCGGAGGCTGTAAAAAAAAGCACAGCATATCCTCTCAAATTCTAAAATTTAGAAAGATAAAGCACTTCATGATTAAGAAAACAAAGACTACCTTCCCTTTTCCCCAAAAGAAAAGAACAAATACTAGCAAAGAAGAATTAGAGGGGTTTCCAGTACAGCAAGATTGTTGACAGCATTTTCACAGCTTCTGCTTTTAAAACATACCACATTTAGGTTTCTAAAAGGCTATTTCACAAGCAATAAAGCTGTGTTTCTGAGACAATATTTTACTTCTTGCAATGCAGTCTCATTAGCTAAAAAGCAGGAACTAAAAAACTTAAGTGACTTACCTTGACAGTTGATGTATCACTAGTATCCTTCATTTTTTCCAAAGATGGGGATCTTCTCCTTTCAAATATCTTAACCCTACTTCGCACAGACTGTGGTTTCATGGCTGGATCTTCTTCTTCCTCAGCTAGAGATGGTGGTGTAGGCAGTGGTTTACTGTTTGAAGGCAAAACTTCTGGTTTGGTTTGTGATGAAGGGGGCGGAGGAAGAGAAACACCTGAAGTGCTATGAGAAGGCTCATATTGTCCAGCTTTTGCATTATAAGCTTGAGGAGGACCTTGCTCATAGCCCCTTATGTGTGGATCAAAGTACTGCTTGGGTTCAGGAGATCGAGATATGGCTGACTGGTATGGCTGAGCTTCTGGTTTGTATCTGCCATGGGTGTCGTATCCCACTGTGTGTTGATCCTCGTATCGCACTTGTGGTAAGCTGAAGTTTTTGGGCGCGTGCTCGTAGCGAGGTCTGCCGTCATAGCTCATCGCAGGGGGCTCCTCAAAACGAGGTTGTGCTGGGTAATAGCTGCGTTCTGTGCTCTCTTCTAGACTTTGTCTGGAATCAAGATCCCTAGGAGGCTGGTTTTCATAAGCTGTTCTTGTTTGGTTATAGGGCTGTTTCTCCTCATAGTATGTCCAGTGCTCCTCATAGGGAGGCACACGGTCATCATAATGGAGACGAGGGTCATACCCACGGGAGAATTGATCTACATAGTTTGTAGAGTCATACCTGTATGTTGACTGTTCATAATCCCGACTCGGTTGTTTTTCTGCATACTGAGCCTGGGATTCATAGATCAGGTTTGGGTCTCTTTCCTGTCTCTGTACTGGGTGATTAATTGCTGGCTGTTTTAAGACGTAGCTTTGTCTGGATGCTTCTTCATTAATGTATGGATCCTTTCGGTAGACCTGTTAGAGAAACACACACTTCTCAGCTAAAATAAAGAGCAACTGCAGCCGCATTTGAAAGGCAATACCTTAAACAAAACCCAAATTTTAAATGCTTGTTTTAATTTTGTTTAAAAGCAGAATAATTTGATGCAGCTGTTTGCAACCAGAGGAAGCTAAACTTGGTGATTCAAAAGATCCCTTTTAGTCATATTTTTAAGAAAAAATATGTAAGTAGATTAGAAGAGAAAGACAAAGGTAATAGCCTCATGTTTGGAGTTCAGGGGGGCACACATTTTTTTTCAGAATATGGAGTGGAAGTGAAATATATAAATAGACTAAAGTAGTTATAGCATTGTTGAAGAAGTATATAAAGTCACTCAACAAACTGGACTCAACTTCATAATCAACAATTCAGCATGATTTAAATTTTAGGGAAATAAGATTTTTCTTGAGGCCTCATTAACAGGAGAACGTTGACAAGCTAAAAAAGTCACACATAAAGTAAAACCAAAACACAGAATGCAGCCTTTTTAAAAAAAGTCATGTTTTTGAGAAGTGAAAAGGATAGTTTGAAGCCATGCACACAAAACATTACATGATGCTTAGCAATTCAGATGAACTGGTTTTTGTAACCTGCATGATTCTCTTAGCAGAAAAAAAAATTAGAAGGAATTCTTCAAATAAGGGCAAAACAAAGATCATGTGCTAGCTTGATGTACAGCAGGAAATCAGCACAACAACGTGGCACAGGTACCTTTGCTGGATCTATATGCGGCGATAAGGATGATGGCTCTTGGTCTCTTAGTACTACATGAGCTCCCTCAGTACTCGGTGTTCTTAAGGGGCCCGCTTGTGGTTGGTAAGAGTTGTAAGGAGCAGCAGTAGGCTCCTCCAGTCTGACATTAGTTAGGTTTACATTAGCATTTACTGCAGAGGCTGATGAGGTTGCAGGGTTTGATTCAGGCGACGGGGAAAGGTAAGGGACTGCAGGTGAGGCTTCTGCTTTCTGTGAAGTGTTTAAAATATTTTAAATATACTACTATTGAATCAATGTATGACTTTTTGATTTATATTAAAATAATTTAAGTGATGCTCTGACCAATGCAGCTAGATGTAGAATGAAAAGTACTGAAAGTATCATGCCCTAGCACTTCCAGAAATTCATTAGGTTGAGGATTATAAAAGCAAAACATTTAATCAAAGTAGAATGGTACTTCAATCCCCCTCCTGTCAATGAGTCACTAAAACAGGCAGGGCAAGCTGATTCTCCAATTCACTGTAAGGTATTGTTGCTGTTGACAGATTCTCATATGCATACACAACACTGGTAAGCAGAATATAAATGGACATTTCTTGTTCAAGAGAACTTGCAACCTGAAGTAAGTGTATAGTGGCCAGTGTATGAAATGACTTTCTTACCGGCTGAGTAGTAGTAGTTTTAAATCCTGAAGAGTCTATTCTGAGATTTGGCTGTGGCTGAGCTTGAGATGCATAAGCAGGGTAAGTCTGAGTCTCATGATGCATTCCGGAAGAATCCTCTCGAACAGGTTCAGAAGAGCGTGTAATAGCAGATTCAGGAGGAGTCCCAACCTCATCATTCAGAGTTTCATCCAGTTCTTGATCAGTGTAAGCACCCCCTTCCGTGTCTGTGTCTTCGTAGTCAGACGTGTGTCTGCTGTCTGTGCTGTACATGGAATACTCACTGCCGGGAGCGGAGAGGTAAGAAAGGCGGTCATCGTGTAAATCAAGATCATCACTTGTAGCACCATCTGCCTGTGGCAAACAAAATTAGGGTACACATTTATTGAAATACCTTTTAAAGAATACCCTTTCTCCTGCACTGTAAAACGTGGGAGTTTTATCAAATTCAGTATCAATATCATCACAGGGGACAAGAAATCAGGTTTCCATCACTGAATATGTTAAGCTTAGACCTAAAAGCCCTATGTGCAGTCTAGCTCTTTGAATCACTTTACTAAGGGGCCAGGTGACTGTCAGTGTAAGGGTGAGATGGTGACAACAGGACAGACACCAAAGTGCTTGGAAGAATACAGAGCTGCACTTTAAAGCAGTATTATGGTATTACTTTGCCGGTACATATAATGAGCTAAGGTCTAATTCAGCTCTAATTAAGAAACTCGTAGCAATAGCTGGTTCATCATTTGCTTACTTGTAGTTGGCACTTCACTTGGTAATAGTTCTTCAAGAGGATGGATCTAATGTGCATAGTGTAACATGCAACTTGAGAAGCTAAGTGGTGGAGCTTTAGTGGGGAACACAGAATACTAACTTGTGATTTTGCATCTGTTTTCTCACAACTGTTCTCAGAAAGGTCAGAAAGAACATGAATATGCCACTTGCTTTTATAATAATGAAAAACCCATTCCATCAACAGGCAATCCCAGCCCTGAGTACCCATGCAGCGAAATTCACAGAAGTTCTTTGACAAAAACCCATCCAATCCCCACAAAATCTTCACAGCATTAATATATCCTTCAGTTAACAGTGCCATGAGCAAATGCTCCCTTCCTACATTGCTACATGCACAACGACAACCACACAGCTCTCATGAACAGAGTAGGTGCTCTCATGTAGCGACAAATCCGTTTAGAGCAGCTCACACTGCCAGCAGGCATTACTGCTTTAGATCTTCACAGAAAACCTCCTGTGAATACTGTTTTGCCATTTCCCCCCAAACATATTATTTCTTACCTTTCCTTCTGAAACCCACACTAGTTGGTTCTGTTGTTGCTGAATTGCTTCTTTAAGAGCTCCATACCATCCTTCATTCATTGAATTCAAGTTAATGGTAGCTAGAAGTACAGTAGATTAGTTTGACTTATGATTTCTGCAGAACTACAAGAAGGAACTGTACCCTGAGTAATAAAAGCAATATAAACTGGAAGGTTTAAACTGTGAGATTTAAATAGTAATGTAAATATTAGTATCCAAAGCAACCTTAAGGCCTGATGTGGTTTGAGATGTTTCATCCCACAGGAAACACTGAGTTAACAGTAGCTGAGAATAAAGAGAGGCTCAAGTTTAGCCAGACTAAAACAATAAAGTGACATCATTTTCCTATTCAAGTTTTGATTTTGGCTGATGATCCTGCAAAGCCACAAAATCTATTAGAAATGTCATTTTGATGTTTCAGATTGCTTTACATTTGTGCAGTCATGTGCAAATGATGCACACACCAATTAACTACTGGTTATTGAATGGGGAAGCCTGAGCAAGTCCGTCACTGCTTGACTTGGTCCATTTGCAGAAAATTCTGGAGGAAGAAGCTTCTCTCATCTTGCCTCCCCTTCCCTCTCAGAAATTCTAATCCAGTCTAATTACTTACTTGTGAAGAGATGGTGATTATTTTTGCGGAGTTTATGAGCTCTTTCATACAGCTTTCTGGCACTTTTTCGGGATTCTGGGCACAACCTCATTCTCATGGTCTTTACTCCCTGCTTGGAATCAGGATTTAGGAACACTACAATAGGATACCACTGGGCATAATTCAGACGGTCCACTGCATTAGGAGTGACATCTAATAATGCATGTTTGTCCTGTTGTGACAAAAAGGACAGAGGCAAGAAGAAAATAAATAATTTATGTACTACACGAAATTTCTTTAACATACTCCACAATTGATTTTGTATTACTTTTACAGAATTCATTGTTTTGAAGTATCGATTTAAATCCTTCTCCTGTTTGGATTAAAAGAATAATAAAAACCAAACCAATTCCAATACCAGCCTACATAGGCATATACATTTTGATCTGTAAGACTGACTGTGTAACTCCAGGACTTTCAATGTTGTAACTCTATTTAAAAAAAAACTCCTCAAAGTAATCAGACAGTGAACTAAAAATAAGCAGTTTCCTATTAACATTCTGTAAATAGGAAAAAACCCAAGACTGAAACACAAGACACAGTCCCATTATACACCTCTATCTTCCTTTAAAAAAAAAAAATCACTCTGAATGCAGAACTTGGCCAGCTTTCATTCAATGCAATCAAGCACACAGCATGAAGTATACTGACTTTGCTGCTGTAACAGCTTTTTTGCCCCATCATACTTCAGCATCTGAAAGGCTTCCAGTTTGTTTTTAAGTAAGGTAATAAAAAGGTGAGCCTCATATAAGGCACTAATGTTAGAAGTTTTAAGGATATTAAGGGAGGGAAATGGAAGAACCCTTTCCCTTAGTCCTCACACAAAAAAATCACATCAAGTGATCAATTTGTACATTGGGGTGGGGGAAAACTAACAACTCCATAAATTCAGTAACCATTTCTAGCTATAATGCCACACCATGGCTTTAAATGAAAGAGGAAACAGCTTAAAAGAGCCTTAATGGAGAGGACAACAGGCTCTGGAACAAAGCCTAGAAGCACATCCAGGCTGCAGTTACTAATCTGGAGAAGGAGAGGGGTGGTGGGGTTTTCTTAATTAACCAATAGAGAGATGAGGAAGTTATTTTTAAAGCAAACACACTAAGTTATCATTCCACACTTAAAACACCGTCACTTTACTTCATGTTACCAGTTTTACTTGTCTTGTGTTAAAAGTCCAGTGACAAAAGAAGACTTACTCTATCGATTATCTGCTTTATGGTGTGGAGACGAATAATGCCAGAACTACGTTGGTCAGTACCAGCATCTCTTGGTTCACTTTCTGGTAAAGCAGACACAGTAAAAATCTATCGTAAGTTTACAACATACTCTACATTCCCTTATTAAGATAAAACAAACCATTTCATAGCTCAAGTTGTCACTTCAGATTGAAGACACTTCTTATTACAAATAACACATGAAAGTCTACCCGCTATTTTGGCCACAAAAAACACATCTTTACAAAAGCACTTAGAAACATGATAAGGTACAGAATTAAAGTGAAACTGGACATGGCTATACATAGAACTAATATTTCTTCAGAGAATTATCAGCAGCAATGTGGTGAAGAACTTACATTTAATCTGTTCCTTTACATTGTCAATGTCTTGTTAAATATGTTAACTAAAGTAATAATGCAGAACCAATCTAGCCAAAGAAAGTTATTTTCCAACTGCAGAAAAACCTGACCTCACACTTACTTGCAATTTGAAAGATATCTGGTTCTTCTCTAGCAAGTTTCTCCCGTGCAACATCAGCTATTGGACCAAAAATGGTTACAGGTCTGAGAAACCCAGCTAGAATTGAAGGAAAAAGAAAAGTCAAGATAAATTGATTGCTTAAAGCAAATGCAAGATACTGTTCTCCAAACCAAAGCACACAAACCTGTAACGTGCACCAGTAAGAGTAAAGCCATACCTTCCCGAAGAACAACTCTTTCATAGGCAGGAAACTTGGTCTGAACAGGTTGGGCAGAAAGATCTTCTCTGCTTTTCCGGAGATTTCTTTTTGAGCTCCGCAAGCCTCGGAATCTCCAAAAGTCTGCTCGATCTCCTCCTGCTGTCTTTGGAAGCGTGTACTGTACACTAGCCAGCTGCTCAGCTCTAAGGTGACAACAAATCCCAGTTACCAAGAAGTCAGCTGCTGAAGTAATGCCTGACTAGCAAGCTTACACCCTCAAAAAGCCACTGCTGCTGGCTGAACCAAGCTTTTGTTGTTTCTGTGTTCTGAACTACAAGACAACTACTGAGCCTGGTATCACATTTCTGAAATTTATTATATCCTTGTCTCTTGTATTGAAAAGAATTCATGGATTGTGCAGAGTCAAAAGCAAATCCACAGATCAGATATTTTATTTCAATTTGCTTTAACACTTAGTCACTTTTTCTTACTGAACCAGTTCTATAACTTGTGTTGTGCAGGGAAGTCCAATCATTCATTATACAGATACAATTTGAAATTGTGGGTTTAAATCAGCAATTTAAGTATTGCAAGACCGTACCTGTTTTTGTTAGGTATGATACCTCTTTCCACTTCCTTATGATTCTTCCCGATTCGAATGGCCAGCCATGAACCCAGTTTGCCATTGTACAGAGTGTCCACCACCCGGAACACTTCACCTTTATTGAAACTTAGTCCATAAGGAGATTCCTTCTCATATTCAAAATGAGTTCTGATATAGAAAGAATCCCCTACATCAGACTCAACAATGCGACGATAAACTGAAGGAAGGAAAAGAAATCCCCAAATGTCAAGTGTTACATAAGTCCAAGTGATGTTATAAGGCTCACAAGAACTACACAAAGCAACGCCTCACCTTAATTCTCCTTGTTCTAAATATACAACATTACTTCAAGAAGCCTTAATGTCTCAGAGCTGCTCTATTTTAAGCAGCGTAACTATTTATAGTAAACTCTACTAACATAAATTCAATTTTATAGTCAAAAATTTGGTCTAAGTGCAAGCTTAATTCATTTGCCATTGAAGGAATTAATCTTGAGAGAAGAAGTTTGTATGTACAAACACATCAGCATAATCACCACTTTCAATAGCATAACTACAAGTGACTCTTCTACTTCCTCCAAGGAAAATGCCAAGACTTTACTTGGATGGCAGGGTTATTTCCGAAGAGGTGGTTTTTGTTTGGGGTTTTGTTGGTTTAGGGGGTGGGGTGTGTGTATACTGGCACCATATCAGTCTCTACTCCACTTGTAGTAGCCACCTATCCCAAGGCCAGAAGAACTTAACAGCCCAAGGTGCCAGTTTCCTGCAAGGCAGCAGCTCGCTACTGTTCATCAGACTTTTTAATGCTGTTTCAAGCAGTTGACTACAACACTTCCAATATAAAAATACTTACCATCTTTTTTCTTCTGTGCCAAAATGGTTACTTCTTCGCCTTTAGGAAGATCAAGCAAAAAAAGGACAGCTTCTTCTCTGATGATATTTGTGAAGTCTACGTTATTTACCTGGTATCAATGAAGTAATCAGTTTGATTTAGCATATGACATTATTACAGAGATTTAATTGTACAATAGGAAATCTGAATCTATTGCTATGATTTTTTTTCTAGACTCAATTTCATACATACCCAGTGCATGTATCTCAAGATGCCTCCTGTACCTCTAAAGAGTCATTTAATTTCTCAATAAAAGCACAGCCTCCAGGATAACAGGTAGCTGTTAATTTTGTACTCATTATAGAGTGCCTTTTTAGATCAGTAGCCCACAGAGCCCTCTGACAACTTAGTCACCCAGTATGAAAATAAACAACTTTATCAACTGAATTAGTCTACAAAATTTCATGTAAAAAACTTACTAACCTTCCCAGCAACAGTACAGTAAAAAGATTTTGCTCCTAGTAAGTCATCTAATAAATACATATAGAAAAAAAAATGTGTATGAACTACAAAGGCAATATATTCAATCCTGCAGAAAGAAAACCTACTTTGGTACAACAAAACATTCGTAATGTTAATGGTTTTGACATACCCTGAGAATCTGGTCCCCTTCCTCTAATCCTTCTTTTGCTGCAGGGCTGTCTTCCAGAACACCAGCTACAAATATGCCAACATCATTGCCACCTGCTAGTCGCAAGCCCACACTATCTCCTTTTCTGAATTTTACCAGTTTCATGCTTGGCCTAGAAATTTAGAAAATACTCCACTTACAGGTGTAATAGCATAAATTGCAATTCCTGGTAAATTGGAAACATGCAGGAAAGTAATCTGCCCATTAGTCAATTAGTGGGTATTTTGCTATTACATATCATTATCTGCTCATCAGCTGCAGCATTACAACATGCTCAACAGCAGCACTCCAAAAAAACCCACCTGCATGTACATGTTTAGTATGGTTTGTTTGTCATACACTCACAGTGTTTATGTGAGACATTGACACTCTCTTCCAAAAACATTCTTCCTTTTCAAGAGCTGTGCTGGCATACAGATCTATTTTGGCTCTGAAGAGATCAAGATGAATTTGAGGTCAAACCAAACTAGAATCTATTCTCATGTACACTAACATCCATAAAGGAGTTCCCAGTTGAAGCAGACTTATTTCCATGTTGGGACATTGCACATTTCTGCAGTAACCTTTATCCACTGCTCTCCAAATATTACGAAAGGTAAAGAATATACTTTTATATACAGTAGCTTTCCTCTCTTTGGAGGCGAGGACAGGAAAGGAGGGGTGAGAATGCCCAGGGAGAGACAAACCCAGCACATCCTTTTCACCTGTTGATTATTCTAAGTGCTAATTTCCATAGAAATGAATAGATTTTAAAATGGTATATTACAGTGTAGCTGCCAACAAGGATCAGGAATAAATCTCACGTCTTCATCGCATTATTTGTGAACAGAAGTGTCAGGACAGGATACTGGACATGACATCAGAGCACATGGAGAGGCTACTGACCACCCTGGATAGAAGTGTGGTTTGCACAAGGCCCAGGCAGGTTCAAACAGAGTTCAGAGATACATTACCGAAGCATTCCATCTTCATGGGTTGAATTGGGTAAAGGACCATCAGATGGACTGACTGGTAAATCCACATCTGGCTGACCTCCTTGTGCATACACTGGCTTTGGTTCTATTAAAATACCAAAATATTTCCAATGTCCATTTGGTCATTTAAAGGTAAGAATGTGAAGTTTAACTTAGTTAAGACTTAGTTAATGACTTCTTCAGTAGCCTTCCTCTACCCCACTTAGATCCACTTCAAAGTGAAATACTAGAAAACTTACAACAGAAGACACTTTCATCATGCCATTCAGAGCAGTGTCATTACTGGACTAATTACTGCTTCAGTAAAGGTTCCCAAATTTCCTTTGTATTTCATTAAGCACTCTGAACACCATAAAATGACAAAACTAGAAGGCTTCATGCTCCCAAGACCACTTTCAACCCCTCTGTTACAGGAATTTATATGTAAGGCTTATCTTTGTACACTGGAAAAAATTTGATTTCAAACAAGGCTGACTTCGAACTAGTCTAAGATTGCTGATCTTACCAACAACTGTGCCATCTGCCTTTCAAATCACTGAACAGACTAATTTGAAATTGGGAATTTCAGGCAACAATTGGGTAATTGTGCCTTTTCTAATGTGACTCTGGTCCTTCCCATAGAGTAGCATAGTATTTTCCTTTCAGTCTTTAATGAACCTTTCCTAGGCTAAGCCTCTGATGATCCCTCCAAACAAGTACTCTCCTCCCACCCTTGTTTGACACAATCAGCTATGACAGTCATCTTGCCCTTGCCCTTAGTCTAAGCAGCAAACTGTCACAGATTCTGCCAACGACTCCTCTAACATTTTCATTACAGTCTGAGAAAGATCCTCATTTCCTTAGAGCTTTCTGTGAGACTGTTAAAGGATTATGCCCTTTGCTACACTTTTTTATCTCAGCCTGTATATTACGGCAAGTTAATTTGATCTGCAGACATTAATTTAAATATTAGCTTTATGCACTGACCTACAACTCCTCCCATCCAAACTAAGTATTTCCATGTGCCTCTTCCCATTCATGCAGGAATAAAACATTTCTCCTTCACCACCAACCAACAAAATCCCCACACTATTTATCACTTGCTTGCTAGCCCCTCAGGCCAATTATCAGTACATTATTTCGGATTAAGAACCATTTTAAGAGTCTCCTTATCTGGCTGGATTTGTATTATGCCAATTATTAATCTTCAGTATTTTACAGAAATGCAGAATTCATCTTTCTAATCTCACTACCACATCCTTTTCCATCTTGGCAAATATGAATTACTTCATTTGCATCTCCTCATAACGCTGCTGTAAAAGGTCACCTCCTGTGACAATTTTTTAAAAAATGGCTGCCATATCAAGAAAGCTACCGTTCTTATTGTCAAGATCTTTCAGAGTCTATCAACATCATAATCCTTCCAGTTCTTCACTAATCTACCGACTACTACATGCAGAAGTGTCACAGCTCATCCCTTAGGTCCTCAAATGTTTTCAAGCTTGAATGTGCTTTCTCTCATTGCGCCCAGCCTTCCAGTAACAGCTCCCCCAAAACCATCTGCACAGCTCCTCTCTCCACTTGTAATTTCACTAAAGTACCTCATTCTGTAAACAAAAATCTTAGAAGTGCCAGCCTGCCCGCAACAGTGTCCTGTATCATCTTTTGGGTTTTTTTTTCTTTTTTACACCATCTGGCTTTTATCTGCTGCCATTTAGCTTATCCTCCCCTTTTGGGAAAAAGGAATGAGATTTTGTTCTGGTTTTATTAGCTGTACTGCATTTGTTAACCTGCCTTCTTGGTCCCTGTCTGCAGTTAAGTGCTACATGAACAAAGCATTTTGTATTGTTTTGAGCTGTATCTTGGGAACAGTAGTTCCAAACAGGCTGAACTACATCCTTGTTATAAATATAATCTGCTACAGTAACCCAGAAGAACACATTTACTGCTGAACACTCAGAAAAGACATGGCAGTTTTTAACCTTGCCTGAGAAATCAGTACAAAACTCTTTACAACCATCACTGATAACTACAACCCTAAACAGTGAAATCTGACCCCTATATAATGACAGATCCCACAATTTAGGTTTTCAGGACCAAAACTCTTAAGATATAAATGAGATTATGGTTACAAAGACTGTTTGTATTCAGAAATAATTAGGACTTGGTCTGTTTTAAGACTTGAAAGTCATTCTAGAAATATTAAAGAGCATTAAGTCTTTACTGGTCACCCATTCTCAACAGCATGCATAATTAATACATTTTAGTATTTTTACCTGGGAGTGGCGGAGTTTGTTTTTCAGTTCTTTCAACTGTCACCTCTTCCACAGTTTTAGAAATATCATCTGCATTCTTTACAGGTGTAGAGCCAGCTCCTGGTTTAGTTATTCTCTCATCTTCTCTGCTTCGATGACTACATTAGAAAAAAAGATTCCACTCTGCATACAGAACTGCTTCTATGATCTCAGTCTACTAAGACTAAAGAATAAATACTTTCATTCATCAAGTTAAATAGTAATGATGATACCTTACCCTCAAGAAGGTTTTGTTCTTAGACTATCACGTTATTAATAATTTTTACCATTTCTAAATCCTAGTGTTTTGTCCCTAATTCCATGTTAACAAAGGGCTTCCCTGGATATGGCTGTTAAGAAAGCAGCAGCACATGGTGACACAGACTGCTCTCTGCTTCAAGCACACAAGTCACACACATGTGCTATATATTGATAGATATGTAAGGAATTGAGAAGCAAAGGGAAGAAAGGAAGAAATTCCATTACAATGGTCTTTTTCTCTCCCCTTCCTGTAGAAATTATGGATTTTTAGACTTAATTCTTAAGCTTTGCTGCGACCAAGCTAATTTATCTGCTCCTTCGTGTGTCAGCTGCCCTGAAACAAAAGCGCTGCTGGTGTGGCCCCTTTTATCTTTGCAAAGCCCTGCCAAGGCCCACACAAACACGGCCCTCCTTCCTCAGCTCCTCAGAGAGGACAAGGCCTTCAATCCACAGCTATTACAAGACCAGAACGCTTCTCATCCACGCATTTCAGTCAAAAGACAACTTGCTGCTTCTTATGCATTTCTTACACACACTTGGAATGTAAACTGAAGGAACTGAGGATAAGTTAAAGTAAGTTCTTGTTTTTAAATGATGAAAGCAAGTAAAATTCTAAAGAACATAATTTCTATTCCTTGAGTTCAAAAGATCAGGTATTCTTACACTGTTGTATTGAGCTACAGCTACCAGCAGAACTGAACATGTGCTGCATGTTGAAACGTTAACCACTCCACTGCTATCTGATGAGCAGTAAATAATTTAATAGGATTGGAACAGATGAATATTAATAATGAGCTAGAAAAACAAAGTTTTCTTCCTGGGAGTTGGGAAATGAGCAAGGATATAAAGAATATTTGAAATAAGACAGACACAAACACTAGCCTTTTATATAATACCAGAAAGAACTGCCAAGAAGGGGGGGAAAGGTATTTTGTCAAGGATAACAATGGCTTGGTCAGTAGGTGCAAGCCCAACTGCTGTCATAAAGGAGAAGTCTGTACTGCAGGGGAAAAGAGAGAAGTTCTGCACTACCAACAGCTAGATGGTGCTACTGGGCAATAATGAGCACCGCTGTCCATAAAGCAGGAACGGATCAAAACCCCATCATACACAGTGAAGACTGTTAAGATCCTAATCAGAAATGACACTTCAAGAGCTGGAAACATCACTTCAGAAAACAGATTGCAGCAAGTCTACTCATCCAAGGCGTGTAGTAAAGAATAAAAGAAATTTAAAAAATCGAAACAGAATGTGCTTTCCTGAAGCAAGATGAAGTTCAAAATATAAGAAACAAAGCTTAGCTATTCAGCCAAGACATACTAAAACTTCTCAGTGCACTCCTCTGCCAGTTTTAAAACCATGTACCTGAAGGCAGCTAAACAAAACAGAATACAGAAAAGTACTTCAATCACCACAATAAACTGTGAGGACAGAAGCATTCTTGCATTATAAACAACCATCTTAAGTCATTGATAAAAACAAGCACAGTAGTTTAATTTATAAAATCCCTATTTATGCCTTTTTTAAATCCAGATAAAGTCCCTTTCAGAGGCTTCCACAGTTGGTTAAAAGGATGCTAAAACAATTATGTGTAACAAAATGAAAAGTAAGCATTTATCCTTCTACTTCATTCCCAAACAACCACTGAGAGAAGTTTTCTTATTCCTCTTTTGGATTTCCAGTTTTGGTGCATAAGCTAGACAGTACCAGACTGAAACATGATTGGACTGCTCATTCCCTTGAAAACAGTTCCTGGCTTGTTAAAAACAGACACACATATTTCTCTACTTATATGCATACTAAGTGTCCTAGAAAAAAAAAAAGTTCTTTAGCACTATAAGCTACAAGTAATTCTATTCTCCAAAGATTTCTGGGTAATGAGAATAGTTAATGAGATACTACAGTAAATTTCCCCAGGAGCCCTCTCTACCTGTTTCCAAGCATCTCCTAACATTTCAAAGGAGCATTATTCCCAAGTAATAATATCTGTTTTAAAAATAAGGTGAGTATCTGAAGCAACAGGCTCCTGGGCTGCTGCTGTGTGTGCAGGCAAACACACCCTGCCAACTCAAATGCCTGCCAAAGGTCAGGTCTACTCTAGCTAAGACATGAAAGTTTAAATGGGAAAAAGTTGATAGAACAAAAAGGAAAGAGCAGAAAAGCAGGAGAGTAGATTTTTTCCTTGACTTTGCTTAAACTGCCCAGTAAGCTCTGAATATTTCACGTTACAAGATGATACAGGAAACAACTTGATGCCACCACTGGTTCCAGGTGAGGGAAACTTGTTAAAAACTGACAGCTGCACTTCCCAAGAGACAAAAGTGTTGTTCCCTGTGTGCACTGTGACTATTGTTTAACATCTGTGCTGTGCCAGGGCCCCCTTTACCTCACTTCCTCTCCCTGACATTTTTTTGAAGTGTGCATAACAGAAATATTTTTAAATTATAAAATACAATCAGCTACATGTCAGTGCCATCCACTGTGGCTATTACTACAGAACAAGAGATGACCTGGAATACCCAGTGTTTGTCTCTGCAGAAAATTACAGAAAATATGAACTTGCAGGCACTTTCCAAATGTGTTTTATAGCACATCTCAAACTGTTTATCATGAAAAGAGTAAGAGCAAAGTAGCATCTTCCAAAAGACATTCAAAACAGGGCTGATTTTTCTCTTACATTCCAGTTTTTCAGCTTGTTTTGAAAATGCACAGAACAACCAATCTCTCATGCCACATATAAATTCACAATGGTATTACAGAAGTCAGCCTCATCCTTCCAGAAAGGATGATGACCTCTACAGTGGTTTCTTCAAGCTACCACATCTTTCTTGCTGAGGCTGAAGTGTTAAACATATCAGAGGAAGTTTTTGCTATTGCAATACCTAGGTGAGGAAGTCAGCACAGGAGACAGAGTTCCCAAGCAGGAGTTCTTTCAATTAGTAAAGGGCAGCCCAGAGATAGAGTCTGGCAGGTTTGGCAGCACCTGCCTTTAAATGCCAATCTTTAGGATTGGTCACACCAAGCTCAACAACCTCCTAGTGCCAGCAGTAAGACCAGATCGCTAAGAAAGGAAATGTGATACTTGTCCCGAGGTACTCTCCAGCTCAGGTGCTCTTTTGCTCACTCTAACTTTTTAAGTACAACTCTTCATAGGTTATACAAAGCACAGTTAGCCCTTTCTGTTAGTAAGTTAAGAAAAATGTTTAAGAATTTGAGTTTTAAAAAGACTGTTCAAGAGAGAACTGTGAACTCTCTTTAGGATAATGAAAACTAAAGTGCTATTTAATGCTTTGACAGAATGATCAAACAGCAATTGTTATGGAGAGCCTATATCCAGGAACATTGCAAGCAGCCTGGTGTACATACCAGTGTGGAATACTGAAAGGTGGACAACATTAACGGCCCTGCCAGACACCAAAGCAATAGTGAGGCAGATCTGTTTGCAGATTTCTGTGCTCTACTGCACACCGAGAAATGTCAGTCTGTACTCAAACCTGCATGAAAGGACTAAGAGGATTCCCCTGGAATTTCCCTCCTGATTAACATACAAACACTTGGCAGTACAGTGTCTAAATAAAGACTCATTATCTTCAACACATTTTAAACATCCTCTTTAAGCTTAGTTGGAAGACTTTCTGCACATTTCTTCCTCAGCTTGTTCTCAAGCCTTCTTCTTCCTCCAGATTTTCCACCAAATTCAAAAAAGAATAAGTAGTTAATAACTAATTTGATCTTACAGTAGATTTAAACTTGCGCAAACAACCACTACAAAGAGAAGTTGCTCTCAACATGTTTTTCTTTATGTGGCTCAGGGCCCAGACTTTCTGATCTTGAAAGGGACATGTCGCACAGGAAGTCAAGTCATGCCAAAGTAGCTCTTGCTCATAAAGAAGATATAACGGATGCATTCAGAGTTGAGATAACTTCAAAGTTCCACTCGGGGAGGATTTCATTCTTCCAACAGTTTGGCCTACAGGGAGGAAGTGACCATCTACCTAAGCCACTGTGGCAGGACAGGAAAGCACTAACACTAGGCTAAGGCAGTCACAGTTCCAACAGATTATTTTTTTTGTTCCTCCCTCCACAAGCCCTAGCAGACTGCACGAGAAATGCACGTCAAGACTACCTGTTTTAAATATGACAGAGATCTCACAACCTTCACTATCAAAGCCCTGCCTCTGGGACCCTGCTCTTAAGTTTTTCCCATTAATGTGGTTCCTACCTGAAAACAAGCTTTCATGCCTTGTGGTCCCTCCAAACAATGCACACAAAAGAGAAGCAAAAATGTCTGTAACCCATAACCCCAAGCAGGTGTACATGCAGGTACAATCTCTCTTGCAGTTTTACTGACCTTTAAAAGACTCTAAAAGCCTTGAAGGTGTGTTATTTTCCCCTTGGGCAAACCAAATTTTATTAATAAGCAATCAGGCGTATCTTATATGAAACAGCCAGCTGCGATTTGTTTTTTCAGAATTTTTGAACAGCATCTAAAAATCTTCAGATAGATACTCTGAATTTTGAATTTGCACAGATCTATTCTAACTTCTTCTCTATCATGTATGAGCAGTCAGAAGGTAAACTTTTCTCTTACAAATATTTAGTACAATCTGAAATCCAACACTGAAACACTATTTCAATAAATTAGACTGTCTACTTCCAAACTGTGGAAATGCAAAACTGGGCAGATTTGTTACTCAGGACTACAGTTTCATATGGCAGAAGAAAAAATTCCAAACCACACAGTACATTACTTGTCTCCAAATTCATATAAAATTAGATTTATGTACCGAAGAATTATAATCAATGTTCCATTACCAAGTTCAAATATTAAAAACTAGAGTGTAAAAGCTAAACCTGCTGTGCAATACACCCTGTTTTGTAGGAACTAAATAAACGTATTCAGAAACATAAAACAATCCCTATGCCTGAACAAAGCAAGATTTCAGCAAGTTTACCCAGGCTGGACATGCAACAGAAACTGTGCTACAGGTCATCTCAAATCTCCCTGCAGCTAACTGCTTTCTAAAACCAAAACACAACTATACATAATTCAATAACATATACTGCCATCAAACTTACATTGTCATTCATACAACCATGCTCTAGGATTACGTTTAAAAAAGGTGTAACACTAAAGAAAAGTTCCGTTTCTCCTCAAGTCTACAATATTTGGATCATTATCATCTGCATCACTTGAGACATAGAAAGTCATATTACTGTCTCTTTAGTTCTGCTTCACATTTGTCACACCATGTAATTCCAAGCACTCCTACAACTTATATGTCACATTAAATAGTTGATTTAAAAATAATACAATGCTGCCATCACCTGCCGTTGCTGGGCTGCTGTGGAGAATGTCTGGAATGGTCTGAAGGCTCTGACCTCTGGTCAGGAGATCGTGAACGACTGCGGCGGGGCCTGTCATGTGATCGGTTGGAATGATCTGATGCCAGCGACTGAATTTCTGAAATGTCTGTTAAATAAAAGTTGTTTTTTCATGAAATGATTGTAATTTAAATGGTGGCATGACCTGCTCAAATGGGAATAAGCTTTTGCAGAGAACTTTTATGAAGATGTTAAAATCTATGCTTATTATTACACAAAAACCAAACTTAATATTCCTGAAAGAACAGCCACAAGAACAGGGACTGTATCTATTTCTCCACAGATTTTGGAGGTGTGGATTTCAATCGTATTTAAACAAAAATTTACCCACATTACAATCTTACTTCTAACCTTCTCCTTCCCACCCTCTCATCCCACTTAGGTATTTCACATCTTGAACACAGGGAATTCTCTCCTCTTTAGAAATCAAGTTTTCATACTCACCATCTCTTTCTGAAGCATTAGCAGAATGAATACTATCAGAAAGATCAGGGACATTCAACAGTGTGGCTCGTTCATCTCGCTGAACAACCATCTTCAATTTGCCTTTTGACCTTTCTATTAATGTTTTGGCATCTGCTAAGGACATATTTTCCGTCACTGTGCCATTTATCTGGATAGAGTAGGAAAAAAGAACAGATATAAACTTACTAAAAGAACTCCAGCAAAAATAGTGGTGCTCCATCTGATGATATTTAGAAATAGTTAAAATATTTATCAAATTACCATAATACAATGGAAGACTATTGGGCCCATCCAAAGTACTGCATAATACAGAAAATGATTTTCAACTTTCAAAGTCAAAGCTTCTACCACCAATACAAAACTTGTAAAAGATTAGTTGTGTTTTTTGAACCAGCACTGCTTTACTCAACAGACGAAGGAATGGTCCATTTTTCTGCACCAACATATCCACAGCACTATCTTGAAATAAAAATTGTTAGTATGAATTAAAAATCATAGAATGGCCTCAGTTGGAAGGGACCTCAAAGACCATCCAGCACCAACCACCTCACCATGGGCAGGGTCTCCTTCTACTAGACCAGGCTACTTAAAGCCCCATCCACTTGCCTTGGGCAGGGCACAAAAAACTAATCCCTGGGTATATTTATTTCTAAAAAACCCCAACCAAACAAAAAAATTAACCTGAAGGCAGGTTTTAGTGTTGCACAATAGCACAGTTCCACATATTTTACTGCGTAACTAAGCAAAGCCTCACACTGTTTCAAATAGTCTTTATTATGTATTTACAGTGGGCATTATTTGTTTGAATAAAGCTAAGGGAATAATACCAAAAAGGCTCATTCATTTTCTTTTCCTTAGAGAGGCTGATTTATAAATTTATATTAAATTTGATCAGAGAAATCATTTAATGAAAAGTGACACACCTATTAACTATAATCATGTTACTGACATAGCCAATTCTAAGCAGAGTTGTATCAATGGCTTTTGCCTTTGAACAAACACCACCACCATACACTGTACCTTCAGTACAACATCTCCTTCCTGGATATTGCCATCTCTTGCGGCCAGGCTATCCTGGGATATTTCTTTCACAAATATGTGACTTGCCAACCGCAGACCGTACTCTTTATAATAAAAGAAAAAGAAAACTGATGAAGTTACAGTAGAAAAAAAAAAAAGAGAGGTATCTGGAGATTTACAACACTGCATTACACAGCATTTACACCGGCAACACAAAGAGGAGAGTGAACTTGGCACACAATGGGCCGCAGCAGAATTATGTTATAGCTTTACCACTGTATCAGTCTCTTTTTCTAACTCTGCCTATCATCAGAGCTGTGGGTCAACAGCTTAATTTAGATGCTACCTACAATTTTTCCTTTTCCAAACCAGACAGCCACTGATGACTTGGCTGAAGTGTAGGTAGGTAGCTGCTGACTACCAGACGTCAGCTGCACAGGTGGAATTTGTTTACAATATGCCATACTTTACCCTTAACTAAGCACACAATTTTGAAATATGAAAAACACCACCAGAAATACAATAGCACTTTTTAAGTTTTGAGCCAGCTACTGGTAAAACTGCACCCCAAACTGTTCACACAGCCGTTAACACTACACTGAGTGAAGCAGCTGGCCTTCAAAAACCAGCAAAAGTTTTAGCAAGAGAAGTACATACAAGTTACCTTCATTTTTCCTGGATTTCACCAGTGTGACTTTGGTGGGTTTTGCGGGCTGGCTGGAGGCGACAGACCTCCTGTCTGACCTCGGGGACAAACTCCTCTCCCTGCTTGCGCTGCGATCTCTCACCCAGCTCTTCTCGTGCCTCCTGCTGGCACTGGGACCACCACGGCTGCTCCGTGGATCCCGGATTTCTTCATCATAGCTGTCGTCCTCGTTTTCAGACACTGGTTCAGGGTCTGGTCGAGTCACTGGAATCTGAATTTTCTTCATCCTTCGGATAGTCTACAACCCAAGAGCAGATATCAGCCTCTGGCAGTGTAATGCTAATGGTGTTACTAAATGTCAGAAGCCAAGCTAATTTCAGAATCCAAAACATGCAGAGGGTATTTGTAAATGCTCTGAATTGTTGCATCCTCATTGTACAATTATATCCACTTAATACAGGAGACTTATCAATACAGATCACTAGAATCCTGGTTTTACACTTCTTTTAGTACTTTTTAATGCTTTTGCAAAAGTGGCAAAAGAGTAACAATCAACAGTCTTTGTAGCACAACACAATATTCTGTCTTCAGAGTTGCGTATTTGAATGCCCTCTCTTTGCTTAAAACCACAAAATCAGTTACTGGCACTGCTAAAAACCTTTTTTGGTAACATGTAATCTAGTGTATACTCAGTATGCTATTGACAGTAATTCTCCTCAAGTTTGAAGCCTCCCAATCTTCCAAAGAAATGTTTATGCAAGACATGGAGGAAGGGGAGCAGCCCCTTTGGAAGTTCAAAGCTGGTTTGTACTAACATAGACAGCTGGTTCCAGAGTAAGAGCCAGCCCTGTTCAGTGATTTATTTGCTATGTATTGCAGAACCAAACCAAGTTCTACCATAAAGTTTTCATTAATTACTTTTTTTTACATAAATCCACACACCAAATACTTAAGATACTGAAATCCCTGCACAGCCTGCCACACATTGCTTTCCGTAAGCTTTAAAGAACTGCTGCCAAATCGACAAATGCAAAACGTTACACTTTTTTTGCAACTGCATTAAAGCACACCAATGCACTAAAAATCTGTCTGCACAAAAGCTTTTCTACAAGCCCTAAAAGTCTGTTTTCATTAATTAAGAAACTTGGAAAACATTGTGCATTTTTTGTTCTATTTTTTTGCAACATAACCCCCAACCTTCTACAGAAAGCTGGATTACTACCCTTTGGTGATGACCTGTTCTGTTTTGCAGAAGTTCAAAACCCAACCATTTAGAATAAGCCTACAAAATTATAGGAATTAAGGTAATTATACTTTATTTTGGCAAACTGTTTAGTGAGCACAAAAAGAACTGTGTTAGTGCCTGAACAGCTTTTGTCCTTTAGCATATACCAGCCTTTGAAAAACTCAGTAAAAGTGCATCCAACAAAGTAAACAAACATTAAACAAAGCTGATTTGCCACAATTTGGCAAACTGAGAACTTTACCATAAAGAAAAGGAGTCTGAATTATCCAGTGCCACACTATACAATCATCACTCACATTTTGAAAAAACATTTTGAGTGACCCACTTGATAAACATGCTGTGATTATCACTTAAACCTGAAGCGTCACACAGATGTTATTCCAGTACCTTGCATCAAGCCCATATTTTACAGCAGACATTACACTATTTCACTTTTGCTCTGTAACTTTGGAATTTTAAATCTTCAAGACATTCACTTACGATTTTGGCATTCTTCCCACTTTTCCTCAGCTGCTGCACAGCAAATGCATGCTCGACATTATCCATTGAAACTCCATTAACCATCGCAACACGGTCATTTTCTCTACAAGGAAAACATCACAATGTGCAGTATAAATACTTCATGTCAAGAAGAAAATATTGGTGAATAGGTGCCCCTGAGCAAACTGCCTGTATTACAAACGTACTACATCAACAGTTACACAGACAACTTGAAAGCAAAACAATCAGGAGGTTAAGCTACTATTGACAAAGATGAATGCTCCCAAATCAGAACCCAGGTATAGTTTGGCACTTACTGTAGCAGTCCTTCTGCTGGGCCTCCTTTCAGCACATCAGAAATAACTATTGATGTCTCACCACTCTGAAAGTGAGGATTATCTCTTCCTCCAGATATTGCAATACCAAATCCAAATCCAGGAGCCTATAATGTAACAAGAGAAATATTTTTACTTTCCAATAACTCATGGTCACAATTTGCATTCCCATGCCAAACACAAAACATCCTATGAGATGAATACAAGTGTTTGAAAGAAAGCAGGATCAATGAACAAATCAATGCTATGCAATCCAGTAACAGGAGACAGATTAAAAATAAACACATTTAGAAGGCAGAGAGATTTGGAATAACTACCCAGTCTTTTCCAGGAGATTGGAGTTCTCATTTGCATTTTTATGGCCTAGGCCTCAGGTGGTCACCAGCAAGACCTCAATCTTCAGTAAGCATAACAAACCATTCCACTGAGCTGCAACACTGACTCAAACCCCTATATCACTTCCTGCAACACTTTCTTTGGGTTTTCACATTATGGTATTTACCCAGCTTGACCTCACTTAGCTCAGGAACTGACAGGATTGCAGCACACAGTAGTATGACTGCAGGCTCAGTTCTTACGAATAATACCAAGATCACTTGTACCATTAAATACATCAAAACCTTGTCAGCACTTGCAAATCATCTGCATCTTAACAAAAGTAATTTGCTTCAATCTTTTCCCTCTAGGGTGACCTGCCACTACAGCAAGGTCAATGCCTCTGAAAAGTTATTCCTGTTAGATATTTCAAGATACAACAATGATGCTTACATTTCTGCCTGGAAGCAGCAAGGGTGGGAAATAAGCTTTCTAAATATAACTGATCTGCAAACCATCTAGCTCTTTCATCATTGCCCAGAAAACATTTAGAGGATATTACCATTTAAATGCTGTATTTTACTCAAGAATTTATTCTGCAATTTTCAACTGTGCAAAATACAGTCACTGGATGGAAAAGATCAGGTTTGGGGCAATCCCACCCGCCCATTTCACAGAGCACACACTTCACGTTGGCAGACTTCACCTTCTCTTCTTCAGGCTTTTCAACAAACATGACCCAGCTTTAGCAAGGAGTTTCATAACCTGCCAGCCACAGCAGAGGCACCACTGGCTGCAAGACACATGATGTTCAGCCTTTTGGACATTAATTACTGCCCAAAACCAACCTGTTTCCTATTTCCTCCCAAAACAGAGGTCATAAAAAGATGCTGCAGATTTGCCTGTGAGCAGTGGATAGGAACATCCAGTATTAAAATACAGATTTGAAGATTCACTGTTCAGGAACGGGAGTCGAGCAGTTAGTCCACACTGCTGCCAAGAAGGAAGTTGGCCTAAGTGTGGGGGCCTGGGGAAGGGTACACACCTTACTGCTTCTCTTACACCCATTCTAATTCATTAGAGGATGAATTGACTTATTTTCTTCTTCTTTTCTTCAAGTCCTTCGCAGTTAAGTACATAAACTCAGAAGATCTCTCAATAAAAGAGAAACTGCAGCTACCTGACAAGCTTTAACTGAATTTGAGATTGGCACAATCCCTTAAGGGTTAAGTAGCAGTCCAGTCCAGGAAGTCGGAAGGGTGGTAAAGAAAGGGAACAAAAACTGGTGATAAATTCCAGCCTCTCCTTCCCAAAAAAGTTTCGAATGACTCGTTTGACAGTAGTGCTGGAATTCACCAGTAAACCCTCTTCCCAGTGTTAAGGATAAATTTTAAGCACATATTTGTTTAATATTAGCATAAGGGTTTAGGTTTTGTTATCTGGCAAATGGAAGTAACTGTTTTTAATTTACTAAATTAATGCTATCGAACTTATTAACAGTACACATCATCAGCTTTCAACACCTAAGTAAGAGCTACTTAATCAGCTAACAAAACAATTATACCAGAACAGTTGGCAGAATTTTGGCACATAAGAGATCATAACCAAAATTATAATCAAATTATACTTTCACATCAATGCTATAAAAGAACTTCTGACTATACTGCAAGAGCAACCAAACATGAGATCTCTGATTCCTACCAATTATTTAAAAATTTGTTCAAGGTAGCACCATATTGCAGCATTTCATTATTTCTTTGTGCCCTGGCTAAACTTCCCACTTCTGGAGTCACTGAAATTACTGCTCCAACTAAACAGGAAAAGGTATCCTTTAAGAGAAAATGAGCTATCACCAAGCCTACAAGCCAACCTTGTATTACTATGGCATTTATTGCTTGGTTTTGACTATAAAGCAGTACTAATTTCATCAGTAATATAAGCAAAAAAATTGAAGTTTACACAGATTCCAGGGATGACTGGACAGCTTCAAGATGAAAACATAAAAGGCAATTAATTATACCGAAAAATAACACTTCTTACTCAAAAACTTGTTGACCTAAAAATTGTTGGGAGCTTAAAGAGTAGCCTAGGTAAACGTCACCACACATTTTCATTTTTACTTGTAGTTTTCTTTCAACATGAGGCTGCAGAGACAGGATACTGTGTCAGCATTCTGGTCAAACTGAGTGTAACTGTTCTCTTTACAAAAGGGCACCAACCCAGTTACTTTGAATCAACAACATTAAAGCCTTTAGAATCAACAGCTACCAGCTCTGACAGAGAAGAAACATTTTATCTGACCAGCTGACATAAACATACACATCTTTTGTCCAAGGTCCATTCATCCCACCAAAGCTACAATTTTAAAATGTCTTTATTCTGCGATGAAGCAAAGGCAAATGGTATAACTTGCTCCCTTAAGAAAACACTTTCACCTCTCCCTGGTTTTGGAATGAATATAGCTATTTGGACAATGATTCCATGGTAGCTTTAATACTAAGCTGCTGCCAGAAATGGCATCCCACCCCGCTCTGACTTTCCCTAAGCAATTAATTCCTTATTGACTCTTGTTCTGCTTTCATGATAGCTACATCAGAACTCAATTTCATTTAGGAATAACTCAAACAAGAGGAGTCAGTCTAAATGCAAAAGCAGTCTTGCTATTCACTGATTCCCAGCACACATTCCTTTGTGCAGGGTACACATTCTGAACACCCAGAATCACTACTTCCAGCCACTGGTTTAAGAACGTGGCAAGGAAATAAGACAGTTTTGAATACATTTATTTATATGCAACCACAATGTTTTATGTCCCTGCAAATGAAGTTTTAAAACTTGCAAGCATAGTTACAGCACTACCATGAACGAACAGAGATTTCTACCTCCCTCCAGTTAAGCACAGATGTAATCTAAAGCTTTGTTTCTGGCACAGTTATTCGTAGGCAGGCTTATCTCTGAAACCCAACAAACAAATAGAGCTATCACATGGAGCTTTTACAACACTTCTAAATTTAAACAAAGGAATATGACAGTTTCCTTTCCTTTTACTTCCTGACATCTGGCTTTTTCCTATTGTTTGCAAAAACTACCAGTATCCTGCGTTAGGCACACACAACCAATTGTATGAACTTACCCTGTGAAGAGTCACTGTGTGTTGTTCCCATATAGCTGTTTCTTCCATTGTTGTGCTCTAAGGAGAAAAAAAACCCCAAAGATTAGACTTCACTTTCAATAGCTGTATAATACCACAGACAGAAACTTACATTCAAAAGCAATATTAATATTCATATAGAATAGCTACAGAAGAAGTTGGCCTGGCTCATTCATTACACATTTCCTGCCTTTATATGTCACATCTGAACTTCCTGTGCTCCTGTGGAAGGGGGCGGGGGGAAGAACAGGCAAAAGAGATTACAGAGCTTGAAGTCAAAGCAGCTTCAAGGGAAGGACTACAAGCAGCCTGTGTGATGCAGGCTCTCTTGGTTGCTCATTAAGCCTGCAGTAGATGCAGCTAGTCCAATCAGGTATATTTATATTCTAACATTTATACTTACATTCTCCTTTTGCTTGTTCTAACTCTATGCAGATTACCCCTAATTCATGACCAGCCAGCTACAGATTACAGTACCTGTGCTACTGTATTATGCACACAGGTCACATTTAATGGACTGCAGTTTAGTGTAGGCTAATTATTTAGGCGAACAGTAGCACAGCAGAAATTACAAGGTCCTCTCTAAGGTAACTAGATTAAACAGTAACATTATGACAATATTGACATACCTGCATTTCTGCTTAAAAGAGCACTACTTAGTGTGCCACGACAAGCAAACATTTGGAAAGGGGAAAATAGCTTGAGGGAGGAAAATGTAGCAGAGCCCAAGGCCCAAAAACTGTCAGGAAGGCAGCAGGAAATGCACAGCGAACATCCTGCTGCTACAGCTTCTGCCTTTCCAGAGTGAGTGTCCAGCGTTTCGCTCCACACCCGCCCCTCTCATAAGCACGCCATCCACTAATTAAAGAACAGAATCAGAACACAAACACCCCTGCAACATGGCAGTGCCGTTTTTTTGAAAATCTACTTTGCTCTCCCCATTTAATTCAGTTACAGTAACTCAGTCACTACAACAAAAAGTACTCCCAACTTTTAATTCCTCATAGGGAACAGCAGTAGGAGCGTTTACTCTCACAAACAATACCTCTGAAAACTTTATCCAATACCACAACACCAGAATTTCCAACTAGGTTCAAAAAGTGAGTTCTTCTCATGATACCAAAAGCTCTGTGTTTTTCTCTCCACATTTAGTGCTTGAATTTCAAGGGTTAGGATGTGCCACATTACTGCTCATTTCTCTTTCAGGGTTCACTTCTCTTGAAAGTGCTGTAGCGACTTAATTGGGATGTATTTCATTCAAGTAGCTGTAATTCTCCTCAATTCAGTACCAAATGTTGCTTCTTTGCATTACAAATTGATTCAACTCAATCCCAGAATTAGATTATTTCTCTCCAGCTTTTTAAACTCAGACCAAATATATACTAAAACAGAAACAATTTACACACACAAAGCCATCTTTGAAACAAAACAGAATGTTTTGCTTGCTAAACGGTCAAGGAATACTGATTTTCTTCCTTATTTCTGATGCTCTCATTCTGTCTTAGTTTTGGCAAGAGTTTCTCAGGCTAAACATCTCATCAACAAGTGAAGAATTATCTCTGCAAGTAAACTTCTAAAGCAAGAAGCATTAAGTAGCTCCTGTCCAGAAGAAGGTGCAACAGGAATCCACTGAAGGACTGCAGGAGTTGTAATTGACATTATAACTGAAGTAGGCTGCCTCATTTCTACCTGTAATTACCAAGAGAGAAGTTAACCCCCTGCTCAGTGACCGCGCCTGCTCCGGCAGCACGGGCCCAGCCCCGTGTCAGCAGCCGAGGCCCCTCGGCCGGCGCAGTGAGAGCTCCTTGGCTGACAAGGTGCCCAACTTCCATGGCTCCAAGTCCTTGCGCCTCTCTGCTGGAGCTCGGTACCCAGGGCACAGCACAAACAACACCAACGGGCTCTAGATATGGCACGAACTGATAAAACCCAGCTTAACTAGCTCAGCACTGGTTCTGGGAGAACTGGCAAACCCAGAGTTGGAGCAGGGCAAGATAACAAAAACAGCTAAGCCATGGCTAAGAAAACCAGAAATTATCCATGTAACTTGCTTCTGAGAACTGGGAGAAGACGTACTACTTCACAAAAAAACCAAAGACAAATGTAAGAAAAAAAAATCAATCTCACAAACTCACCAGCCTCTAAACCTGGACAGGGTGGTCACTGCTCAGTCAGATTGAGGAGCCATTTTTAAAGCCTTTCTCCTTTCTGCAGAAGCTCAGTCTTTCCACTTTATTCTCCATTTTTTTCCTCACACTATTGCTATCACCTCCCCTAGATTTTTCTAATACATCCATTTCAAATGCACAAGACTTGGAAACATCAAATATCCATTAGTTACACAGCAAAGCGAGTAATACGTTATTTTCATTCTTTCTGCATGCCCAAACAGTCCAATCAAGAACAGTGAAAACAGTTCAAAGGCAGTCTGAGGTGAGCGTTGGCTTTGACACAAACTGCTTACTTGAGTTAGTTTCTGAACTGTAAAGAACTGTTTTCACTCACAAAGACCAAGGGAAGTTTGAAGAAGACCTGTGAAGGTACTCACCCCACTTAGCACTGACAACTGAGGCAGAAGAATGAGCCTGCGCTACCATCAGCCAAGGTCCCTGTTGTGATGCTGTTCTTAGGCCACACTCAAAGTGTTCTGTTTTTCATGCTATCCACCACTAATTTAGGGGAAATCAGTGTGACTCAGCAGGAACTGAGAAATATATACAGCCTAATACACAGAAACTAGGAGAATACTAAGCTGCCTCAGACTAGAGTTATAATACTTTAACAGAGACTGTTTAATACCTTTGAAATGTAAGTGGACATCTTTGCAAACTCCTATGTCTATATTACCAATGATTTTACATCACAGAATCACATAATTTTTAAGGGTGGAAGCGGCCTCTGGAGATCATCCAGTCCAACCCCCCTGCCAAGGCAGGGTCACCTGGAGCAGGTGACACAGGAACATGTCCAGCTGGGTTTGGAATGTCTCCAGAGAGGGAGACTCCACTGCCTCCCTGGGCAGCTCTTCCAGTGTTCTGCCACCCTCCATGGAAAGAAGCTCTTCCTCATGCTGAGGTGAAACTTCTTGAGTTTTAGTTTATGACCATTGCTCTTTGTCCTGTCACTGGGCTCCTTGTCCTGTCACTGGGCACCACTGAAGAGTCTGGCACCGTTCTCTTGGCACCTGCCTGGGAGATATTTATAGGCATTAATGAGAGCCCCTCTCAGTCTTCTCTTCTCCAGACTAAACAGGTGCAGCTGTTCCTCATAAGAGATGCTCCAGACCCTTTGTCATCTTTGTGGCCTCCACAGGACCCTCTTCAGCAGCTCCTTGTCTTGTACTGAGGAGCCCAGAATGGAGCACATATATTAAGAATAAAAAGAATAGTAAGAATGATAGTATCATGACTTCAGTGATTTATTTTATGCCTTTATTTAAAATGAAAAGTTTCCTTAACCTCATCCTAAACACCTTTATACAGACAATAAGTATTCCTGGCTCTGTATATGGCAAGTTGATGTGTTTATGGGTGGGGTTTTAATTACTATTTAAAGGATAGAGTCATACATGATGTTGCAATTCATCAATACGGATGTTATGAAATTTATCGTTTGCTCAGAATCTTGGAAAGATCAAATCTTGTTCAACTCTTTCATCTTTGGAATTGCCCTGAGAAATAAACATACCAAAGTAAACATCTTTTCAGAGAGCTCCCTTTGCGGGCTCATAAGGGTCTTTCAAACATTTTTTGTTCCCCTTCTCAACATATTTCTTTCTTCTCAAGGGTTGGGGTTCTCTCTTTTTTTTTTTGTTTTTGTTTTTTGTTGTTTTTGGGTTTTTTTTTGTTTGGTTTGGTTTTTTTTAAACCATGCCTTTTCTCACACAACTTTAACCTTCACACACATATCTGGGTATGTGTGCACATACATACATAGGCTTTTCTTTCAAGCGTCCTGAAGGAAAAAAAGAAAAAAAAACCCAACAAAACACGGGCTACTGAACTGAGCAATGCAGTCATGCTGCAAATAGCACTGCTCAGTTTACCTGTGCTGCAGGTGAAAAAGCTGTTGCCAGCAGCAGCACTGAAGCCACCCACAGGCTTGAGAAGACAATTCCAGTTCACATTTGGAAAGCTGCAAACAACAGCCACAGAAATTAGTATTCTACCTTAAAATAATGCAAGTTTCCCGAGGGCAGATTTCTTGCAGATTAACACTTTTTAGGTTTCTACACCTCAGCTCAGACTAAGGCCAGAGCTCCTACATATTCTTGAAAGCCAAGCCAGAACAGTTTCCCAATGTTTCTTTCCAAGTCTAGGGGGACTTAGCAGAGGAATTATTGTTCCCTTTTTAACTCAACTGCTTTTCATAACAAGTGAATTGTGTTCTGAATTACAAGATAGATTTTAAGGAATTGTTTACTCAATTGTGATCAAATTTTGACACATGAGGTCAAATGAGTTTTCAATCATTTTATTTCTTAGTAAAACTTAACAGAAATTTTCTATAAATAAATATAAGTGTTAAATATCTACAGTTGTCATCCATTTCCATACATTCCTCACTAAGGACAATGAGATTATTACATTTTCAGAGAAAATAATATCTATTTATCTGAAACAGCTTTTCCTCTGGACTAGACAAGAGGCACCTACTGTGGGAAGTACTAAGTTGCATTTAGCATCTTTACCAGCCTGGTTGTGCAGATCAGCATTGACAGCTGTCCTACAGACAATAAAATGAAGCAACCACTTCTGCCACCTCAGGGGGGATATTGCTCCTGTTCTCCACAGAACACAGTGGGGAGAGGAGAGGTATCTGACAGCTCTGAGCTCTTTCAACCACAGCAAGCAAACCACAGGAAGGGAATGGTCAAATCACAAACTCAACCATGTAAGGAACACCAGCTTTGCTTCAAGCTTGCTGTCTCATGTTGCGTACGCCACAGTTACAAAAAAATGCTCATGTCAAAAAACATTCCTATTTATCCTGAAAAAATCGTAACAACTGTGACAGTGTTCTTATTCAAGACACAAAAAAAAAAAAAAAAAGAAGAAAGCATTGGTATTGGGCTGTGTCAAAAAAGGGAAAAAATACCATATTTACTCTCTCTATATAATCCTGTGTTATATATAGTATTATCTATACTATTACATTTAGAGTGAGAGTCCCTCTTCAGAAGGACACACCAGACATACATATGCCTCACCCATCTTGCTGCATTTCTATTTGGCTTCTAAAATTAATTTTCCATTATTCTTGGGGAAGCCCATTTCAGCAGTAGGACACTATTGAACCTCCAAGTTCTAAAGGTTAAATGCAGGATCAATACATTTTGATTGCACTTGTGGGAACAAGAATTAAAAGTGCTTATCAGAACGATTAGAATTTGAAACTCTTACAAGAATTTCTGCAGTTTGTTAGGTATCTAAGGGGTGGTATTTATCATTCACTTGAAAAACCCAACATAATCAAAGTCAATATCCAAAACACAAAGCTTCCTGAGGAAGTATAGAAAACAGAATCTTCCTCAGCCAGCCCAGAACAAGGAATGAAGAGGTCATTTCCCTACACACAGCATCTTTCAGCACTCAGCTGCAGCACTGTGTTGTTTCCAACACCGACCATGATGACTTCCTACAGATCCTCACCTTTGTCCTTGCCTAGTTCAACTACAGCCACCTTAAATTCCAACAGATTCCCTCCAATTGTCTTATCATAAAAGCCTTCAGCTGACTGGGGGCAGGGGACCAATTTTTAACAGTTGTTCCCCTGCAATTAGTGCAATGAGGTCAGAATCCCATTATCTGACTGATTTTATCAACTGAAAGGAGAGCTTTGTCTTCCATAGTCTAACACATACACAATGAGCCGCAGCCTCTCTACAGGGAACCTCGGAGTTACTTGAGGTATTTCAAACACTGGCAGGCAACTCCTGCAGCAAGTGCAGGCAGCCAGGAGGAGGAGAGCACCGAGGCAGGGTCAGCCCAGCAAGCCGCACACTGCCACAGCTACACTCCCACCCACAGCCCTGCTGTCTCTGTCCCACGCTCCGCACACAGCCTGTGTCTTGCCTTTCCACTTGATCACCTCTCCTTCCAAGAAGGACTGTTTCCCTGGACCGACTTTCGAGAGAAGACTCCAGAGACATGAGATGGAGCAGCTCACGGACTGCCACAGCGCATCAGGTGCATGTTGTTTGTCTATTTGATTATCTCTTCTACGCAGCAGTGCTAAATGGAGGAGAAAACACCCACTAAAGGACTCTTTTGAGACGTGTATAAAAAAACTTCACAGAATCACTGAAGCTGAGAAGCCAGCCTTTAGTCTTGCCTTCTGTCTGAGTGTACATTCACAGAAGTGACATCAACCATCTCTTGAAACAGAAATAACCTTATTCTCTGAAGCCAATGTACTAACCAGCAAAGCAGTGCTCATTGCAATTTTTTTCCATGTGATATATTGCATGGGTTCCAAGCTCTAGTCAAGAGATCCAAACATTCACCTATATTAAGCAGCCCACCTCATGAAAAGTCTGCATGAGGAAAACCACGATTAAAGCTGCTCTTCAGACGACTGCACAATCCAAATTAGAAAAAATACAGAATTTTCAACACTTCAGTGTTAATAAAATTAACCTACTTTGATTGAGATCACTCTGGAAGTACAACGTCTCTACAATAGTACACTTGGACAGTTTAAACAGTACAAGTCATCTTTACACCATGAAGAACAATCTTGAGAGGAAAAACTAGGTCTAAATATTTACATATACATTTTAACAATAACTCAGCTGTTTTACCATTCCACTCAATTCTCCCTGTGCTTCCAAAACCACATGCCACTCTGCAAGACACTACCTTACTAAACACAATTTGCACTGCCTCCTGATCTAAAACTCCAAACGTTAGTGGCTACCTTTTGAACATGTAGATACTGCATGTATCTAAAAATGTCCCTAACTGCAAGTTTTCTTGACAAATTTTTCTACAAGAGACATTTTTTCTCTGACTTCTGGGCACTGTTCTCTGCAAGCTAAAAAAGTAGCTCAGTATTTAACTCACCACATCCATGTAATACCCGGCTTGTTTAGCATGACTCACTTTTCCAGAATGGCCTCTCAAGTCCAAGCTCCACACAGCACAGATAGGATCATAAAACCTTTCTGTTGGTGGCACTGCTGCTCAGTGCAAAAAATATTAGACCCCTCTTCCAAAAAAGCCCTAATCAAGAATCATATGCACAAATTTGGAGGGATGTTGCATTTTAGTTAAATAATTAAATACTGGATTACAGATCCAGTTAAATCTGAGTATTTATAGAAGTGTTTATGACACAGGCCCATTAAATCACATTATCCATGAAAGGCAGAAGGCTGACACTCGGGAATAAGGCAAAACAACCCAGAGTGCAAGACCACATACAGATACATCTCAAATGATCTCAGGTCAAGTTACTTCAGATGAAGAATACCACTCAAACACCCTGGTAACCATATCAGCCAGCAGCTAAGCAAAGCTCACTAGCTCCTGATGGCTAAGGCATGGGAAAACTGCTTCAGAGTTTGGGATCCTTGTCTGTTTTGCTTCTTTCCATTTTGCTTTCCAGCTGGCAGTGAAACCACGTAGGATCACAAACTCCAAAGTGCTGGCAATAGTGTTTCACAGATCACTACTTCAGGCCAGTACACACGCAAAAGATAGCAAAATCACAGAGAACAGAGGCTAAAACAGCCAAGTGGTAAGCCATGTTTCTGCCCCCAGCAAGGGATGTTGCCACAGAGAAACACAGATAACTTGCACTTTGCTTTTGCTTTAAGCCATTTCTCTACCATACTGACCTAAGTCAGTATTATTAGGACCTAGAGATTCCTAATTTAGAAAATAAATTTTAGCATGTAATTGAAAGGACTTATCCTCTCATTATTTACCTCAAATTTCATTTTTTTTGTATAATTTCAAAACCAAGATCTTCAAGTAACTCTAATGTTTCAGTTGTTCAAATCTCAGCATGCAACTTGAAAAGCAATTATTTTACCACAAGTACCTGTTTAAGCAGCACACACTGCTCTCCTACTACTTTCCATCCTCAAAAACATCCCCTCCCTCATATTTTGTGCAAGTGTTACATACATTTCTGTGGTCCTTGCTACCCATATCCCCACCACCCCATCTCAACGCCAACGAGAGCAACTGCTCCTGCTATAGTTTGTAAGGCAGACCTGGGAATGTAAAAGCTCAAACCGCCTGAGTCAAGTAAGCCTTGCTGAAGTGCACTCAGAAGTGCACCCAGCTGGGACCAGTTTCACAGCAACTGACACAGCTCAGAACAGCAAATTCCACTCACATACCTGTCTGGTGGGTTTGTTTTAAAACCATAGTGTTCAAATGGTGGTGCAGACTGCCCAGCAAGGCCATGGAATATCACCCCTGCAGGCGCACAGAACTCATCTGGCCAAGATCCTGGGCAACCCTGTAGCTGACCCTGCTCTGAGTATGGGGCTAGACCAGATGATCCCCAGAGCTCTGATGAGCTCCAAAGCATCTGACCTCGGTGTTCTGCAATTATTTTATAAATCAGATTTAGTGGTAACTGCTTTGAGCACAGACTTGGACTAGCTGATCCCTAGAGTCCCTTCCAACCTTAATTACTATGTGATTCTATGTAAGTCACATTTCCAGCACATTTCTGAAACCAAATCCAATCATCCAACTGCAGACACAACCTCCCTCTTTACTCTTATCCACAGCTTGGCATTAGTGTTTTATCACTCATAAAGAACATCAGCTGGAGTTATTCCAGTTTCGTTTTTCCCTCGGGGAAGGAGAAGAGCACAGTATCAGTATCAAAGAAAGCAAAATGATACTCTATTAGCTTTATATAAGAAGCCTAAATAAATCTTCTGTATCTGACTATGGCTTTTTATTTTAAAAAAAAAATACAAAGCCAAATGGCACACAAGTAAAAGATATGTCCACGAAAAAATTACCAACATGAATGCAGACATCAGAGCAGCAATCAAGGCATTCAAACACTTCACCTGAAGACAGAATACCTCTCACTTTGTTTTTAATTAAGAGAATCAGAACCTAGTTATCATGCATTGCACTATATAAATTTTAGATCATTTTCTCTGAAGATCTGTCAAATGAAAGCCTCAGGATAGGCAACAGTATCCCACTAAGACAGAGCTGGGTGGATTTTCCAAGATACTACTCAGAGTTACAAGGATGAACAAATGTTTAAGAGTCTTGCATTACAATTCCAGTTACAGGTGCACAATAACGGCCTTGACATCTTCCATCTTGACAATAAAAGATTAGCCTACATAGGCTGATTTATCTTTAAAATTTTGGGGTGGGGGAAGGTACTGGTTTTTGCTTTTTACAGCCCACACAGCCACAGCAAAATGATACATTCTATAGTTCATTTTCCATATTCTTTGAAAATTAAGATTTGAAATGCGGGTGTTCTGTGCACACACACCACACTTTGCCTCATAGAAGCAGTTGACAACTACTGTGGTAGCAGGATTAGGGGGAGGAGAGTGTGTTTCCCTGATATTTTATCCCTTGAATCTCGGTATGAAGAAATATGTCACTGGGCAGTAAGACTTTCACCCCTGCCCTGCTCATAGGTACAGAATTTCTTCCTCTGAATCTCAACCAAACACTCTTAGTAAGAAATTTCAGGTTAGGTGTCCTTCGCTACCCCAAACAACCACACACCCAGATGGCATCTTCCCACCCTCAACTTGGTAACTGTCAGTTTAGAAGATTCAATTTTAGCAGTCACATGGCTGCTAGAGCATCTTCAGAACACAGTACAACTCTGAGCTCACATTAACTTCACACATTCAAAGAAAGCAAGTCTGAAATCAAGGATATAGAAATACAGGAGTTCAAAGAGGAAGAGACGGTGAATAATGTTAAGTCTTACAGCTCTTGGAAAAAGAGTAACTTCTTGGGCTGGAAAATTGTTAGTGACTTTGGACTAAGGAGACAATGGTAACAAATAGTTTGGTTTAAAAAGCACATTACAGAGAACACAGCAGGGTTCTGTTTTACTTTCAAATGCAGTGCTTGTGAACTGAGAGAGGAAGAGAAACAAGTCCAAGAAGTCACTGGAGAGAAGAGAATGAGAACTAGAGCAGCACTGCCATACCCCCCTGGCAGGAGATGGACATGAGGCTCGGATGGGAGGACAACTAACAAACACCACCACAGCACTCAAAAGGCTTATTCAGCTATCAGTAAGCTAAACATTCCTAAACTTTCTTATCAGGCAAGTGTGGAAAGGGGAACACCTCCTTTTTTCCCCAGCAAAAAGGACTATCCCCATCCTATTAACATCTAGCTTCCATATTATTTCACCATGAAATGGATTTTCCTATTTTTTGAAAACACCTACCTTGAAGAAGTATCTGTTTAAGAAGGCACAATCTACCACACTTCGAGAGACAGTTGTGAAGTAAAGTGTCAGTCTCTCCTTGCTTATATGCACATCAGTCTGTTCCAGGATTTTCCTTCCGAAAAAACTCTTTCTAAAGCTAACACATTAATGATTAGTAAGTGTTACAGAAAAAAAAAAAAGCATGCTACAATTGTCCTTGCATTCAGCCTCAAAACTGAGTAACTTAGCTCTGACAGAACTCCAAACCAGGTAACAAGTTGAAGGTGTAGAAAGAAAAAACCACTAAGATGTATTAGTCAGTAAAACCAGTATTTAAATTCTGAACAATATAAGTGCAGGAGAAGAGATGGGGAAAAAGTTCTTTGCTTTTTTATACCAAGCTGTTCCATTGCATTCAGCAGCCCACAGACCTGCAGATGAACTCCCACATCCCAAGGAGCATCTTCCTACAGCTCAGTCAACATCTTCATTTTCATCAGTCCTTTATACCCTTTTTGTTTAGTGTCTATGTAATACAAGTTAAACTTACCCACTACTACTATGAAAAAAACCAAAGTAACTGTGAAGGTTCAGTTTCCAAAGAGTGGTGCAAAGGGGTGAATGGGGTCTAAGAAAAAGGAATTCAGCTGTTGTGTGAAGCAAGGGAACAGGTATCCTACAGCATAACTGAGGCAAGGCACTGCAGCCAGGGGACTCAGAGCGAAGGCTGCTGTCAGGATGAGTACATCATCGAGTACCTGCTTCAAACAGCACCTTGAGGCCGCTGCTCGGCAATACAAAGGGTTAAGGAGCAGCACAAGCCTAAAGCTTAGGGCTGCTTTCATTCTCGGCACAGAGGATCTCCCTCATTGGCAAAGCTACTCTGAACTGAAACAAGCAATGAGCCTGGCATTGATGATGGCTTTCTTGGGATGGAAAAGGAGCAGCCAAGAAGAGAAGCCAGCAAAACAAAAGCAGGGAACTCCTCAGGTGGGTTATTAATTGCCTACAAATGGAGAAACACTGCCCATATACAACAACATACCTGCAGACACTGGAATAACCCTCGCTGCTGCTCTCATGGGGAACACAATTGCTTATTCACAGTCAGTTACAGAGTGGGATTTTTTTACTCTTAATCCTGACTATACTATTAGATATTTGCAAAATATGGAAGTTTCGTTTCAAAAGGCAAAAGAGACTCATTTTTACCAAAGGAAGACTTACAAGCATGTTTTATAGAAAACACATACATATTTTTCTACCTTCCAATTTATTAATATTTTCTTTCTTTTTTTTTTTTAAGTGATCTGTTCTCTTCCCTTCAGGAGCCAAGGCCACTAACAAGCACAAGAGAAAATAGCAGCTCCAGAAGAATCAGCAAGCAAGAAGAACCAGTAAGACACGTCCACAGTCTTTTCCCTTCCCTTAAAAGGACATGCAGCAGCAACAGGGGTGACCCTGCCACCCAAAACATCTTTTTATTTCAATCATAACTGCTCATCTTCTTAAAGAGCAGCAATGAAACCAGCTCCATCAGGGAACCAAGACTGGACAAGAGGCACTAAAAGCAGGCCTGAGATACTGCCCAGCACCATCAGCTGCCCTGATCACAATTCTCCTCTTTGATTTACTACTGGCAGCAATCCCACCACTGCCTTTCACTATACCTGTGGTTCAGAACCAGACCTCTTCAGAAAAGCTGAATACAAACCACTATATATTAACTTAAGAAAGGCAAGCATTTTTTAAAAGCAGCATGTTCTTGTTTTTCGGGGTTAGATTTTCTCTTTTGTAGACTGCATCCCCACCCCCACTCCAAACAGCTGAATTCCTCCGAACTCCAGAGTGAAGAACTGCCCCAGCCGTTTCTCACTCACTGAGTCAGGAGCCAACACCCAGTCTCCTTCCCTCCCCTCATGAAGCAAGGGCAGCAGAGACACTGGCTACAGTCACTGGAAAAAAATGACAGAGTAATTACTGGACAAGAGGCTGTACACAGGCTTCAAGCTGACCTCTGTAGGTATTCAGATTTACATAATCATCAGGTGGTTTCTCATCCCACCCCACAGACATAGAGCTAGGATTTCTTTCTTTCCTCTTTGCACATCAAAGTAGAGGAATGGAACAAGGGAATTCACTAACATGCTCAGGAGCAATAATTGTTGGCCAGATCAGAACTTCTAGCAGCAAGTTGCCTTATGCATTCCATTCAAAACAGCACACTTCAAAAGCAATTCTTCTCATGAAAATCCATTTGGTAGACTTTCAACTACTTCCACCATTGGAGATGAACTAACACTGAATTTTACATAAAACCCAGTATGCAAATTTAGAAAGCTTTAATTACCTAAAATTATAATCTTTCAGCTCAAATAGCTTCAAGGCCTGCCTTTTGCAGTGTCAACTTCACCTTCTACTTCCCCAATTCAGTTTTAAGGTGATAAAAAACCCAAGTATACCTAAAAATAGAGTCCCATCAAAGAGACAAAAAAGCCACACCCAGAAAGCCAAAGGTTAACCTTAAAAATGGTCACAAAGCTACTTTGTACTTGTATTTACATCACCAATTAAAAATAAATTCATTTCAGTGAACAAACTGCCTCACCAGCAGCTTTAACCACATGACACTCTAATTTCTATTCCCACAATTTCAAGTATATCAAAGATACAGGACTATATTCTTGACCAAACCTGTATCATGTCCATTCATCACCAGCGTGGAATGCACATTCCCAAGTATGCAAGAAAACTATGTGGGCAGAAATGATCAAGGCTATATTAAAATATGCATTGTGCCTCTACAGAACTGCATCTTCTAGCTACCTGGAACCATATTTAAAAATGGAGTTGGCAAACCTGAAGTCCTTAAACAAGAGCAAATATCTCAATTTTTTAAAGTTGTTCTGATTATATTTCACATTAAAAACTGCAAGAAGAAAAAACTGCAAAACTATAGTCCAACACTCCAGTTTGCAACCTGAAAACACATTCAAGTTTACACAGCCTTTACCTCACCCCTGGATTACCCCAGCACTCCTTGTGCTACAGAAAGCAGCTCCATTGAACTTCAACATTCTGAATGTAATAAATTCTTACAAAATAACAAAAAGGTTACAGACCAGGGGAAATAACTAGTGTAGAAGGTTAAGTCTTGCCCCATCTGTTACCTTAAGTTTCACACTCTAAAGCAAGTTAAGACTTTAATTGAGAAAAGAGAACAAATTCACCTCAAGAGTAACAAAGTTCAAAAAGTAGCACTAAAGAAAGGTAACAGAAATCCCACTTGGCTGTATTTTCCCCCTCTGCAAATATTTGTTCACATTGCTGTGCATTAACTCCAATCTGTCCCACAAAAAAAAAAAAAAAAAAAAAAAGGAAGTCAGTGGCAGAAGGGCTTCCACATTTGCCCTACTTGAGTCAGCACCCTGACTCTTGAGGGGGAAGGTGCACGTCAAAACAATGTCATTTAACTTCACAGCTTGAAATGTCAACAGCAGAACTCCACTTGCACCAAACTTGCCCTTGGATGTTTCTCACCACCAGCACCCCAATCATCAGGATTGCCATCTGCAAGTAAAGGATGCAAAAGCCAGTTCTGTGAAAACGTGGGCCTTGGATAAATCAGTAACATATTTTTAGGATTGCTTCATGACCCTTTTTTTTAAGGCACTAAGTTATTACAAGGCGATACAGGAAAAAGAAGTACTTAAAAGCTCTTTTCCCATTCCAACTTTGCTTTACATCTTGCAACTACACAAAACCTAAGGATTTTAGCTGCCCAATCCTGTCAAATTGAACATATTAAGGGTCCATGAGCATATACCAATTATCAGTTTTCAGGCATTTATCATACTGGCGACATTTCTCCTTGACAGTGCATTGTCAGCTTAGGAGTCAGCGCTCCCAAGCCGTGTTTACCTTCAAAAGATCAAAGACAGCACGTTCTTTACCATAACAACAGCGCAGATTATTGATGCACGCATTTCAGACTTAAATATTGAGACCAGAGGCAGTGCAAAGCCACAGAAGAGCGAAGATTCTGTGGGGTATAGCATCTCTCTCCAAACTGGAGGGGAGGCTGTTAGTAAAGCATTAGGTATAGAATAAATTAACATCAGTATTTTGAATAACCTACACCCCACATACCTACACAGGACACATCATTGCATGTGTACAATTAAATGCAAACATTAATATTTCTTTCAAATAATTGTCAAAAGCAGTATTTTAAGTTTTCTTTATTTTTAGGATACAATACAAGCGTATTTTCAGTTTCGTTTCTCTTTTGCTACTGCTATTAGCAGTGGGTACACACTTTGGACAAGACGAAATCAGAGCTTCTCATGTAAGCAAGTGATAAGCGTCAGAACACAGAAAGAATTGTAGCATCTGAAGTTTGCACGTGGAACTCAGCCTAAACAAGTCTGATAGAATGGTAAATTAAATCGCAAAGCATTTTTACTTTTTAGGGGGTTCACTTTACCTTTTTCCCATAATACATTTTAGAGGCTCTTTTTCCTACCACCAAAAAACGCAGTCTACTCCAGTGCAAGTTAGAAGAACATTCAGCCTAAGCCATTTATACCAGTCCACAAAAACATCATCCAACACGACCAAAAGTAATGCTCTTATTTTAATGAGTGTCCATTACTTTCACAGACTTTTTAATATTGAGGAAGAAGGAGGTTTGCACACTCTGCAAGCACTCATTAACAAAAATAAAAATTTTTGAGGTGTTAAAGAAAGCTACAAGTAAACCCCAGTAAACACTGGCAGAAGTTTGACAGCCATCATGAATGTCTGACAACGAAAATCTAGACACACCAGCACTGTAACACCAAAAGCTTTCTGGAGGCAGATTGAATAGAAGGAGAATGTCATGGCATTTTCAGAGTTGCCTTTACAGTTAAACTCTGGTGGTCTCCCTGTCTATACAGGTCTGAAGAACTACCTTTACTCTCAGCCCTAAGTACCTAATACAGAGACATATCACAAATTATTTTCTATAGCAGTCAGTTTGGTACCTTTCAGAAACAGGGAAATAAAAAAATGAATTCTGTTCAAGTACATTATCCTGATTTTCCACAGCTAAGACACACCAAGTGAAGAATCCCAAACTAATCACTACATCAAGGTGTGTCCATAATGTAATAGTGGATGTCATGGCTTCAATTCAGCTTTGAAATAAATCAACTATGCAGTAACTCAAGCAGAGACAGACCCACGAGAAGCTGCTCTTTCCCTCGGTCATCATCATTTCATCAGGATTAATCCCTGATTGCAAGCAAAGCTATGGTGAAGATGAGAAGCACGTAGAGTATTTCAGAAGAGGAACTCTGAACACAGAGACTAAAAATAAAAGTCTATACATAATTACTGAGAGATGCTACCCATCAAATCCACCTCTTAGCAAGTATTTCCCATCTGTGCTTAATGGGCAGATGTCTTTTTCGTTTACTCAGCACATTTTTTGAAATGGAAAAGTATGAATGACATTCTAGTTGTTTATCCAACCAGCTGGAGAAGAAACTGGGTAAGCACTTGGTTAACAGCTGAAAAGCCTGTATAATTTTGGTGAATTACCTGTTTATCCTAGATTACAGCTACAGTTCATTCAACTGTTGTCCACCAAAAATATCAAGTTACCTGTCACCATGGAGGAGATATTGGGGAAGAAAGCAACTGAGCTATCTACAAACCTGAAAATTCAGCAAGGCATAGTTTTTTCAAAGGAGCATCTCCCTAAATGAGTAAGAAACCACAAGAGTTTAGCTTTAGGACACCAGACAAATCTGTTTGATGAGTCAGTTCAATGGAAAAACCTATCAGGAGACCACAGCTTCCAGAGAAACCATTCAATCCACAGTATTCTTTGGAAAAAAAAATCCCAAAGACTAAATAAGTGAAGATAAAAAACAGTGAAAAACTTTATCAGAAAGATGAAACATGAAAGAGTAGTTCCAGCCAAGACAGCTGTAGTACAATTTTATCATTAAAGCGAGAATTAAACAGCAAAACAGAACTTACTGCCAGAATGCTTTCAAAGCTTGACTGATAATATTCGTACCTTCACAGTCCTGCAACTTCTAATGATTTGCAAGAGAAAATTAAGTGCAGTGACAATATCTAAATCTGTATCTCTTGTACCAATGTATTGATTTAGTTGCATCTTTTCCACTCATTTTTGTAGGTTCACCTTCAGAAGTCATTTCTTCTGAAATTTAATCCTCTCAGAGATACTGTAATGTTATCAACACTTGTAAGTAATGCATCCTTTTTGCCTCCCTGTGCCATTTAACACATGTTGAACTGAGCTGTGGAAAATGTTTTCTTCTATGAAAGTTAAGCTGCAACTACCAAGTACATATGAAAATACATATGAAACCCATATATTTTTGTCCTATCATTCACGACAAGAAGTACAGACTGTATAACCAAAAAAGAAAACACTCACTGTGTAACTACACTGTTCAGTTAGGTTCCTGCTGTAAAATCATGAATCGTTCTATTTTCTTTACCTCATTGTCATAGCAGGAAAAATATATTACATTCTTTTACAACTTGAAATTTATGTTTCAGAGCATCGTCGCTTTATAGTACGTGGGCAAAGAGCAAACACAATTTTAAGCACACCAGTGCTTACCCTTCAATATACACCACTGCTGCAAGAGATTTTAGGCACAGGTTGTGCATATTTTGCAGTTACTGGAATTGCAGTGAACCTGATGTCACACTCCCCCCAAACAAGGAGACAATTATGCCATGCTGTACAACAGAAGCTCAGCCGTAGAATTATATAAAATGTCATAAATGATACATATATACAATATCAATCAGTTGTTACCCCTGTTTTCCACCTCTCAGCAGAATAGAACAGAGATGCTCAGTTTTTGATCCAAATGCACTGAACCCAAACAGGCTTAGAATCTAAGGTACAGGCAACCACCAGAATATGTTAAATGTAAAAACATTCCCTGGAAACAAAGACTAAATTGTGAATTGCTAAACTTGCCCTTCACAGGTAGTGGGCTATTGTGCTTTTTATGTACAGTCTTACTTAGATTAGACATCTACTTCCCCCAAACAGCCAGCATCTTATTTTCAGTGAGAATATGGAGTCTCTGTGTTTTGAGGAAGAAAAAAAAAACAATTTATCCTTCTAACAGTCTCACCAGGCTACTGGAATTAGACATTTTATTTTTCTGTACTTATTTCTCCTCTTCCCATGACCTCTGCAATTCAGGCACTACCTGATCTAACAACTATTAATAAAACCAAATAAAAGTAAAGATAGTAAACAAAAAATCAAATCAGCTTAATCTTTATTCATGTTCTAGGCCTATGTCTAATACTGAAGGAGGTACTGGCATAGTTCCCATTTATGGTGCCCATTAAGCATCAGACACTAAAAGGAAACATTTGTCAAATACTTCTTATTCTTCACACCAGTTCAAGAAAAGACATTAGAGCTCAAACTATAGAATATATGCTACATTTTAGTAAACTACTTTCCACTGTATTCGTCATCCATAAAGGACCATTGTTTTTTTAATCCCTTCCCTCCCCTGCTCTGCCTGGTCACACACACTTTCTTCTCCCTAATCCACCCACTCTTTAAAGCCACCACATGAACTTTTCACAGCTGCGTATTTGCAGCAGCTCTGAATAAACCACACAAACCGAATCTCTCACACACACGACTATTTTTGAAGTGAAAATTAACACAAATACAATTTAAGTGGAGACAAGTCAACAATTGGGCCCAGATAAGAACTGTGTGTGTAGTCAGCAGGGAAGAAGTGTTGTTATAGAAAATGGGGGCTAAAAGCATGGAATGAGAGCTGGCTTTGTTCACAGGCAGTAGCCTAAGTGCCTATCAGTCAGCAAAAGCATTTTTAAAACAGCTGCATCAAAGCTTTCTGCAAGTTAGTCAGCATGTGACAGGCCAGCACATTACAACAGTGCCACAGCAATCTCTGCATAATAGGAGTGCTCTGAGTGACCTGAAAGGTCAGTGTTTTCAAGCATTCCAGTAATCTGTAAATTGCCTTGGCTTATCGCTTGGAAGCAACATAATTACATTGCTTGAAGGGCTGGGACAGTAAAGACAGATTTTAGGTATTATGTTTTGGTCAGCTACATACTAACCTCTACACTGTAAGCATATCCAGGAAACTCAGAATAATGTACAAATTTTAAAAAGGAACATTAAAACATAAAAGTCCACTCGTCTGATAGAGGGAAGAGTATTTACAGTTTTGTAACAACGTCTATAGTAGTTTATGAAGTAGAAATATTTTTGAGGGTTTTTAAATTTCTTAACAAGTGTTCCAAAATGTTTCAAGTTACTTCCTATAAAACTAATTTTTAAATACAGCAAAACTGCAACTACTACTGAGTAAAATAAAAGGTCCTGTTCTGGAAGTTAAAAGATGGATCAAGCAAAGTGCAATTTTCTTAGTAAGGGTTTCGTTTCAGTTGAAAACCAGCACTTTCTATCAGAGAAAAGAAAAATTATTGTTGCCAGCTATGAACATCCCATGCGATTTACTCGCAGCCAAGCAAGGCCAGTCATTGACTTTAACAACAGATTTTTCTAGAAATAGAAAAGCAAAATTAGATCCATCACTCAATCCACCTCAAGATTAAAAATGTAGCATTTAGGTGCCAACAGCCTAATCAGGAACAGTCAAAACAACTTCAAGCCCCCTTGCGATTGACGCGTTTCTGTGGTGTCCCAAGGCACAGAAGGCAGCTCCCCGAGGCCCACGGCACAGGAGCTGTACTGGCAGCTCCCCAGCTCCCTTCACCGTGGCCGCTGGAGCGCTTCTGCTGCGCAGCCCCAGCACCGTCTGCTTCCACTGCCGCCACCAAACCTACTGCTACTGCTCCTCTACAGGCCAGTTCAGGCACCCACCATTCACACAGTGGAAGGTGAAACCAAATACAAAGAACAAGGCAAAAATTCTCAACTTTAATTCAATCACAGAGAAGAAAGAAAAAAACCTGAGCAATATTGCTCTGGCTGCTTGCTTTGGTTTAAGGTACTTTCAAAGCATGGTTGATTTTTTTTAAATGGAGAACATAAAGGCAGTCAGAACTTCAGGCAAATGAAACATACGCTGTAGAAACATCACATTTATGTTTAAAAGGCATCCCTGCCTGTTGAAATGACAATGCTAGCACAACTTCAAGTGCAGGACATAAATCTCACATTATTGTAAACCAAACTATGGTTACAGCCAAAAAGACAATCCTAGTATTATCAATAGTGTAACTGACTTACATGGTGCCCTCATCATGCAGGAAGAAAAAAAACCAACCAAACACCACCACTGGTCATTCTAAAGGAGAAACAATCTCAGTAACTCCCAACAACTGGCTTCTTGCTATTGCTTACACACCTTCCCGAGAGAGAGACATTTACTGACTGCAATAAATACAACAAGTAAGAAAACCTTTTATGTTAACACTGGTATTCGAACAATTTAAACAACCGATCTCCTCATCTGAAACTCAGCACTTTCCTGGGCAGTTCTAGGGTTGATTTACCACTGAACTACCAAAAATAAACAAACCACAATAAACTACATGAGCATTGGAAAAACAACCCTATAGAATGCTTCTACAGCACTGTATCTGACTCAGTTAAAACGTGTTCTTCATTCAACATTGTTTCTATAAACCTGCATGCCTTTCTTGTACTTCCTAGCTAAATGCTCCCTGCTTTAGGAATATTAATCCAGTCTACATTATCCACAGAGAGCAAAACCCAATCAAAATGCAAGTGCATTTAGTTCTCTCATGTGAGATTACCCTCCAGGAATTTCCATTCCTACATAGCTGGGTTATTAACAGAAGTTTATCCTATATGCAATGGCCAATCACTTTCCTCAATTTAATTTCAATTTTGAAGGAAACACAAGTTCTTTTCAAGCTTGGCTTCAAGATCCTAATACCCACTAGAAAAATAATTTCAAGGAGTCCAGGTTTACAGGAAAAGCCTGTACCCTTGTCACCTAACACTGTGCTGAGAAATTAATTCATGTGGAGGCATTCATGGGCAAAGGAGCATTTTTTCCAAATAATATGTAGGAACAATGTTGGGTCAGGTGACATGAAAAAGTTTTTAAACAAGCCTCCTGTGATGAGAGAGTTAATATGATCTGGCCTTCTCTCAGATTTAGTTCTGGGGAAAGCAGTCATCCAAAATTAACATGGATTATGTATTTATTACAAGTCTTGGAATTTGTTCAGATAAACAATAATTGGCAGAGTTAGCCCCAGGTACTACCCTGATTTCATGCAAACTACAACTAACTAATTAATTGATAGCACATTGTCAAGTAGCACCTCAAAGTTACTTCTACAGTTTTACAGTTACAGTCATTCTAATGGTTACTTTCTATTAAAACCAATGAATCTTTAGATTACATAATTTACACCTATTATAGTTTCAATGAAGCCGAAGGCACCTGTATACATTGCTTTGGTTTTTAAATTTATTTTTAAAACTTTTTAATATGCTTTTATACACCTTTTTATAGCAACATGTGCCAGGTCAGTCATGTCACCACTGCTGTAATTTAAGTAACAGAAAACCTGACATCATTGTTCAAATTTCACAATCTGTCCTGTTTCATTATGCTACTGCTTCTAGTTATAATTTAAGGTTATTACTTCCTTTTAATTAACTCGAAATATTGAGCAGTGCCTTTTCAGCCACAAGTTACTTCTTAGTAATTTTTGTGTTACTGAATTCATAGTGAATATAACAAAGTCATTAATGCTCCTGCAAGAGCACCATGGCTATCTAAAAAAAGAGACCAGAGCAGGTTTGGAGGGAAGGGCAGTGGATGATATTTCAGCTGAACGAATGCGCCTCACAGAGCCGTGTCCAAAAGCCTGACCATATGTTCTGAAGTGAATTAACAAGTCTCTACTCACCTTGCTCATTCTGTGTCCCATCTGGATACATCCTAAGAAACAGTCACCAGCCCAGAGTGTAAATAGCTGGAACAGGTCCATTTAATATTTACAAGAAAAATTTTAAGCTGGCTACAGAGAAGGGGGCCATCTGTTAAAGTGATTGCTGACCCAGTGGGGCAGAGGGGAAGACACTGTTACTGGACCCCATTCAAGCTAGGCAAGGAACCACCTATACAATCCCAAAGGATCACAGGCTGAAAACTAATTACTGCCTTTTTAGGAGGGATGGGGGAATATTTTATAATTAAGTCCCTAAGAAGAAGTCAAATGTAAAAGGCAGTTGTGAGGAAGACAGAAGGCAGCTCTGCAGTGCAGTACTTACTGGGAAAAGCCTTGGGAACTACAAATCAAACAAACTGCCTAGTTTTGCTCAATTTCTATTTACAGCATATCAGTACTTTGTATATGTGGGGGTGGGGAGACAAAAAGGCCATCAGAGCCATACCAAGTCCTGCTGTTGCTTCCTCTGCTATGGGAAGTTAACCACACACCTTATGATGAGTTATGTAGGCCAGAAAGGTCACAGTACATTTGCCCACTTCTCCTAAGAATGTGAACATCTCCAACGCAACACTCCCTACTGCTATCATCTTACTGAATTTAGGCTGCCCTCCCCCACCACAAAAGGGAAGAACATCTGTTTATAATGGATTAGGAAACAAGAATCCTATTAGAGATTACCAAATACTCTTGAGAAAATAAATACTTTTTTAACGTACAGCCAATATTTAAATTTTTAGCACCAACAATACAGTTAATTTTTCCAAGTGTCTAAATAAATCCTGATGTGCAAATGCAGGAAAGAACTTTAAAGAGCTACTGAAGATGCTGCAGTCAGGAACAGTAAACATGAGGGCCCAGTCCTGCACACCCTGGGGCAGTTCTCCAACCCTGCAGGAGCCCACCTACATAACTCCAGCAGACCACAGAGCTTGGGGCTTCAGGAGCTAAGAGCACACCACGGCAGGAAAATTCCACAGATAACCAAGCAGACACCACTGTCCCTGTACAAGTCACCACACTCGTGGCCTCAGCAGCACTTGTTACTCTGCAGCCTCCAAGGGATCCACACTGGACCTTAAATATTCAGCTGAACGTGTCCCTCCATTTTCTCAGATCCTTCACTCAAGCACGTCACAGCCCCTTGAAACAAGAGCACCCCTACTATTTATGACTGTAGAGCGCATATTTGAATAATCTGTCCCTAAAATAGCATAATTATAAGACAAGACAATGTTTTCATTTCAGGACTTTTTGGACACAGCATAAATACACTGCACAGAATCCTGGCATTCATTTTAAGACTTCCCTACGGCTGTTTGCTTAATCAGTAGATTCAGTGAAGAAGTCATTAGCAATATATTTGCCTGAGAAAACACTGGGCATAGTTTGATATTAATTTTTGTTGTATTTATACCATGATAACAAGGAAATATTTGAGGGGATATAAATGACCGATGTCTCTCTTAACACATAAAAACAATAAAAGCATTTGTTTCAAATACTATCCCTTAACTCAAACTGACACTTAGAATTTGACAGTGTTACAAACCAACTATTGGGACTATTAATTTTGACATGGACATGTATATGGCTTTACTCCCCCCACACTGTGACTAATCAGATTTTCCCCCACCACTCCAATGTGTACATAAGACACGGCCTTTCCTCTAGGTATAGAGGACAGGAGAAGAAAACAGAAAAGAGGATCCTATTTCACACTGAAAGCTTACTGGCAAAAGAAATGGGTGAACACTTCAGTCCTTGGTGAGAACTTCAACTTTGATACAAAGCTTTGGGATGAATGCTTTGCCCTGAGATAGACAATACTTCTGCATAACATTTCAAGTAATAAACCCAACAAATTTAGTGCAATTCAGAGCTTGAGTAGTTACAGTTGTGTTTCCAACTCAGCACCTTATGGTGAGTACGTAAAACCAAGTATTTTCACAAGTACCCAGAAGGTTTTGACAACAATGATACGTTGCAGTGCCAACATGGACATATATTCAAGCTCAATGACCACTTTTTACTTCATGCAGAAATTCAGAATACCATGTTTTGAGCTTTTTTTTTTTTTTTTTTTACACAGAGAGAAGCCCAGTTTCTATTCTCAGAGAACGTAAGTAGCAGCACAATGTGCATGTTAGAATACCTATGACGTAGAATAACCTGTTTCTAGATGTTTTCCTTGACACAAAGATTAGCTAGCTGGTCACTGATAAGGTCTTACTGATTTTCCACTCTATAAAGGTGGAGCCAGTTGCCAGGCACAGTCAGATTTCAAGTTCTGTTTACATTACAGTAATCTTTACGCTGCACGTTGAACCAGAAGCAAACTCCAGAATACACTTCAGAATGATCCACAGAGCGTGGAGCTCGCAGCTCTGCTCACACTGCAGCCAAAATCACACTGAAAAATGCACCTGAAGTATCATCGGGTAATTGAAGATGCTGACAGTCCTAAGTGGAACAATGAATTTAAGAAAATCCATGCCCAAAATACAAGTTATTCACATAAATTCTTCTCTGAAAAATACCTACCAGAACATTAAAATCAGTATTTCCGAAGGTCCAAATACAACTTTTGGAAACACTAGCAAAATCAAATGCAGCAATTCTAAAGGCTATTTTTTCCATATAGGGGGTAGATTCTTAGGTTAAACTGAATTCTCAGTTTCCCATATACATTTTCTATGTATTTATTTCTTTGTCATTGCAGTTGAAGAATCTCACAAACAACCGAAGAACTGATGTAACTTTACAGTGCTCATATCCAGACTTACATGGGAAAAACCAAATACTGCTCCAAATGTAGCTATCTCACAGACTGCACTACAAACCACTTTAAAAGTGTTTGCACGTATATGCTCTACAAGAAACAAATCCATTGGTGTTTCCAAGTAAGATTCTGGGTACAACACTAACCCACATTTACGAAAGCCACAGGTCATTCCCTCTAAAACAGAAAACCAAGGAGCCCTTGCAATCATCATGTTTTGAACCATGAACACAGTCATATTCTCAACTTCTGATTCAAGGGGTAGTTATCAGATATGTGCCTGGAGCTAGAAAGCCAGTTAGAATAACCAAAATTCAATTAATTACAGGGCTGAGGTGAAAATCTGAAATACTCTTCGTGACTGTATTTAAAAATAGAAGGAAGTCTCAAGAACTCAGGTTCAGCATTCAAAAAGGCTCAGGGATTCAATAATTCCTGTCCCAACATTTAAAATTTAAAAGCTTTTTGGGGCGGTTTTTTGGTTTGTGTTTTTAGCCAATGTGGACTATATTTGAACCTCCAGCTTAAAGGCAGAAAGAAAGTTTACATCCCATTACTAAGACCCTGACAGAGTCATTCTCATAGCATCCACCAGTATTGTTCAAAAAGACATCAGAAGAGATTAGGCCCCTTAAATTTTGCAGTAACAGCTACAACTAAATGAAACTGCAAGCAAGACTTCATTTCTCCACCATTTTCTACTGTATATTACCAACAGCTACAAGCAGCACGTAACACCTTAATAAAACCACATTCTTTTACAGCCTAGCAGGGAAGAAGCTAAGTAATCAAATCTGAAGGGCAGTGAAACTGTTTGTTAAAGACTCTTGATAATAGGGTGTAACACAATCAATCACAGCAGCCAAGAGCTTCTCATGTACACATAAGAATTATTCAGCTAATCAAAAAATAACTTTTTTCTTTTTCTTTTTTTAGGCTTTGTCTGATCAAGTGTGCCAAGATAACTGTGGATATAGACAAAAAGCTCAAAAGTATATTAAATAGCTATTAAGAGAAAACCATTCACAGAGGCTTTTTTAATGCATTTCAACCCCAAAAACAGGAAACCAGATGCCATGTGCAAAGGGGTAACTAAAGGAAACAATATCTGAAATGTGAACACAGAAGACCCCCAATATTCTAGTATTTCCAAAATACTTCTAAATACCTTGTCTGTAACTACTAAAACTACATGGAGAGTGGCCCAGGAACTAATGGCTGAAGTACAATTAACAGAATTGTCTACAGAAAGCACCTCTGTTTTGACAAGGAAACTCATATGAATTGTATGCATCAGATTCTAGTCTCTAAAGACATTTCTGTGATCAAGAGAAAAAGGTAAGAAATAATTTTGATAAAAAGCTATGATGGACTAAGAATTTACACTGGCAGTCACAAGACTTACAAAATTAGGTTTTTTCCCTGAGAAAGATATGCTATTTCCAACATGACTTCCGTAAGTCTGAAAGCGTACCAGTGAAGAGTTAAACCCCAGTGAGACTATATTTTGCAACATTCCTAAATTAACATACCTTTCAGTATAATTAGTTTGGCTGATACTGTATACATGTATGCAAGCTCCAAGAGCCAATGTGATATGACCATGAGCAGCAGGAGTTTCAGATAACTCCTATAGCAAGATACAACTTTCAATTAACACCAGTCTGTACACCAGTCTACAGCCCAAACAGATACACTTCTGTAACTTTAAATACACTCTAGTATTTAAAAATAGAAAAAACTTTCAAGACAGTACACACATGTGTGAAAGGCAGCATTTCTCCACAGCCTCACAAAACAGCTGTATTTTAAGAGAGCATTTTGAACTAGAAATGAGAATTTCAAATCCTGATTTCACAGCAAAAACAAAGTTTAAGTTGATGCAATTTCTCACAATCCCTCACACTGCAGAATTCTAACACAACCCTATTCAAGACAACATTTATCTTCAACTCCTATTTGTTGTTAATATAAATGTGTTTTAAAAGGGCTAAAAAGTATGTTTTATCTGTCTTCATAGCTAGGTGATAGTACCAGTGTGAAATATTATGCAAAATAAGTTACTCTTCCAACAAAAAGCACTTATTGTTGAAATGTACTTGTGTATATGTTAAAATGTAATACAATACCTGTGGAAGCATACTTAGAAAGATGCATGAAACTCAGTAGTCAACATTAGCTTTTAAGTTTTTAAAATTCCACTCTGGAAGCTGAGGTTGCCTGGAACACACCTCGAAAGTAAGATTCTGGAGTTGGTAAAATCTCCAGCTAATAGCATCTTACAACTATAGTAAGTTTGTTACTTAATTTCTCAAGTACCGAAGATTTTCGGTAGCAATACAGTAAGGTGTAAATTTTACTTTAGCCTGTAGAATATCACTTCTGAGTAAGTGCATACCAGCAAGTGACATCAGACCGAAACCACATAGTTTCACTCGAAAGCAAACACTACTAAGCCGAGCTCCGGCAACACCACCTAACACACGACGGGAACTTGTCGCGCTGAAGCCAGAGCAACTACTCAGGCGCCACAAGCTAAAAATTAGTTCGAAATTCAAATTCAAAATAGTTTCAAAGCAAACCTTTAATTTTACACGAAGGAGAAATAACCTGTTGAGCGTTCCTAACTCCACCTCTCCGCCCCGGGGCCGCTCGGCATTACTCACCGCCGCGGAGTGCCGGGGGAGGTCAGGGTACACACCCGCACCGTGCACCTGCACCGGCAACACCTACGGATCAGGTGGAGGACCGGCACAAGTTTCTGACGGATTACTGCCGCCCCAGAGCTGTTTACCGTATGTCAGCAACAATCATCCCCGACTGATTCAGCGGCCACAGAAAAAATCCTGTAGTACTGGACTCTCCCGGTTGAACCTTTCCTAATTGCTACCCGGCTCCAGCCTGGAACAAAAGGGCACGGCCAGCGCACCGGCGGGAGCGCGGGGGCTTCTCCCAGGGGCAGGGCCCGGCTGCCGCAGCCAGCCCGCCGCCGGGGGCCGGGGCCCGCACGCCCAACAGGTGGGAGGCCGGGCGGGNCCCTCCCGGCAGCCAGGAGGGAGGCTCTGCGGGGAAGGCAGCCGGGAGGCTCCGGCCCGCTTCGCCCGTCTCCTCGGTCCGCGCTCGCCCGTGCCCTCAGGACGGGCGGGGGTAAAGCCGCGGCCGCCGCCGTGCGGGCTCGGCGGGGCAATGGGAAAACCGCGCCGGGGGGACCGCGGGGTCGGAGCGGGCAGGGAACGGGGCCGCCCCCGGGCCGAGCCCTACCTTCG
>VYZT01031171.1:302919-391537 GCA_013400735.1 Pomatostomus ruficeps
CTCCCCCGCGCCATGGTCGGGGCGGCGGGGGCCGAGAGCGGCCGGGCGGGCGCAGCCTATGGGAGCGCGGGGGGCGTTTGAACGCGGCGAGCGGAGCAGGCCGGGCCCGGTACCGGCACCGGGACCGCCCCGAGCGCTGCGGGGGCTGCGGGACTCGCCAGGGCCCGTGGCTGGCTCTCCGCGGCGCTCGGTCCTGCCGCGCTCACGGCGCAGGAATTCTTGACCCCTGGAACCGGCCGCAGAACTGGGATGTCGATCAGCGCGGGCTCAAACCTGCTTTTGCGTTTGCCCATTGTTTGATGGGCGGGACATTAGTTTTCAAGTTCCTTAATTGTACATTTTGTTCTTGAGATAAAAGCAATAAAGACTCGAAAAGAAAACAACTTGGGAGATTTGCTTTGCTTTAAGGTGGTGACTGCATAGCCTTAGCATTTCCTATAGCACCATGAACTGCTGCCTGTGGCTTTGAAAAATAAACTTTTCCCAGTATTTTAGACAAAACGTTTTTAGTGTCTTTTACAAAGTAAGTATTTACTTAAGCACTAAGAGAAATACTGCACTTTTTTTTCAATTTAAAAGGAAAGGCTTTTTAAAGATGTTATTTTACTTTTGGGCGGTGGATGCCCAACCCATGTACGATGAGGCTGTCTGAAAACGCAGCTGCAGTTCTGACCTTCGAGGTGGCTCATGCCACAGAACGCTGAGCACACTCCCAAATTTTGTAGGGCGAAGTCATTAAGTTAACAAATTCCAGAAGCATCACCCATTAAAGTGCTTAAAACTTCAGTGAAAAGATGGCACATTGTTTATTATCCACATCACTATGGTCCATAGTTTACGATGTTGATTAATTTACTCTTTAGAATTAGATTAAAGCCCAAGTGGCATGACTAATGAGGTACATAAGGTTCCAGTGAAAGGAAAGTAGGTGAGAAAAAATCCCAGACGAAAACGGGAGTACTTTGTACTCGCTTTGCAAACATTTGATGAGATATACACAACAGTCAAAGCCATGGTATCAGGGCCACGATCTTCTTGCAGTTGTACTATTTATATGCTACCAGCTGCTTTTGCGCTCCATGCAATCGTCAGAAGTACTTAAATTCTTAAAAGAGGCAATAATTCAACGGTCCAAATCACTCTTCCACCAAGAAACGCCCTACCAAAAGCTACTGTAGGAGTTTTACGTTTGTTCTCCTTTGAAAATAAACAAATTCATATTCCAGGAAATAGCTGAAGCAAATTCCCAAGGCAGCAGTCCGAAATCAGGGGGAAGGGCCAACTCCTCCACCATGGCGCGGAGAGCACGGCACTGGAGGGCAGGGAAAGCCCACCGGGACCTCTCCGTAGCACACACCGGGACAGCCTCACCGCTCCAGGGACCTCTGCCAGCACCATGCCCGGCTTTCTGCCCCCTGCCCGCTGCCGGAGCACCCCTTCCTTTCGCCCGGAGCCCCGGCCGCTGCGCGGAGCCGAGCTCCGGAGGGGCCCGGCTCCATGGGCGCTCTCCCGTGTGGCAGCGGGGCCTCCTGCCAGAGCCCCTCCGCCGGCGCCTTCCATGAAAACACCACTGCACATTTTTTATTCTTTAATTGCTAGATGTAACTAAGCCTCAGATTATTTTTTTTAACTCTATCTACACATGCAGAAGGCGGAATGCGACATTTTTTATGCCCACATGCTTCACTGCCAGAGTATTCACCAGAGGAGGCAGGAAGGAAAAGGCTGAGATCACAACAGGAAGGAGGGGGAAGATTCCAAGGTGTGGAGACACATGAAAAGAAACTCAGGGGAGGATGACCTGATAAAGTGTAGGGTAAAATAATCCCTCCCTTTCATCTTTCTCCCCTTGAATAGTTCTGGGGAGGGTGGGCAAGACCTGCAGGCTGGGGAGGAGAACAGGCTGCGAACAAAGAGTAAAGATGATCAACTAAGATGAGGCAAGGGAATGAAAGAGGACTGCAGGCACACAGAGATGGAGATGGACCCCTAAAATGAGGGAGAAGGACCATGGGAAAGAAAGGCAGTTATTAGGGTATTGGGAGATAGATAGGGAACAAATAAAAACATGAAAGAAAAATACTAAGTGAAGAAAGTTCCAACAAAGATGGAGGTGCCATTTTTGTATCATCTTACATTGGATGAGAAAATGCCATCAATCCATACACTGAATTTAACAAGGAGGGAGACTATGTAACAAGGAAGGACTTCTGCTAGGGGTTTAAAAGAGCTGGATATATATAGCTCTTTTGGCCCACAGAGACTAATGAGATTCCTTCCTTCCTTCCTTCCTTCCTTCCTTCCTTCCTTCCTTCCTTCCTTCCTTCCTTCCTCCCTCCCTCCCTCCCTCTCAATCTTCCTCCTTGTTTCTTTTTATTACTTGTTCCTTCCTTTCCTCCCTCCCTCCACCATCTTCCTTCTCTTTCTTTCTTTCCAACAGTTATTTAAATCTTCATTTCTACTCTTCATAAAAATTAGAGGAGCTAGAAATGCCATCTTATTCTATTGGCATTGGTAAAATGCATATATTTTTGGTAGAAATAAATTATTTTAATGAATGGGTTTGCTTGTCTTTATACAAAGCAATAGCAGAATCACATTGCTGTCCTTTCAAATTCTTCCTTCAGGAGAATTTTTCATCTCTTCATTAACAAATTGCTCATAAACAAATCTACCATCAACAGCACTGAAAATGCCAAATCAAACGTTGATCAAGTCAACATAAAATTATTATCATAAGTGCAAGCAAATCTGAATTATATTCCTATTTAACATTGTTGGGATCTTTTTTTAATTTTAAAATAAATGCTACAAAATTCATGTCTGAAAGAGCAAGTTATATACTGTTAAGACTGTTAGGATTTCAGTGTATTCATGTGTTCCCTTTAAAAAGCTTTAATGAAACGGCAGATGTCTATATATTTATATACACGTTGATACATAGCAAGAGAGATGTATGTGTTAGTGTTTACATATATATATATGCCTTATATATATAGTACATTCAGTCAGATACAGTTACATACCAAGTCCCATCTGTTAGCTAAGGGATCAGAATTTTAAAGCATATTCCTGATTCTAACCTTACAGGTCCCAAAAACAGGACCAGCTTTAATGCCCATCTTTAGACAGAAAATTGTCTTAGAAGTCAAGGGCTGAAGAAAAGCAAGTGCTTTACTCATCCTTTAAATAACTGCTACAGGGAGATGTCTAAAAAAAGTACTATTATATTTTCTTGGTAGGAAACCTAAAAATAAAACTATTATTTAATAAGTTCAAACCATAACCCTAAATTGATTTAAAGGACACAGAAGGACAGTCAGAAGTGTGAATCCTTCTTTCTGAGGGCATGGGTATCTGTTACACTGCAAGAACAGGAAGTCTATTCTCTACTTCGTGTTGACTTAACGTTTTAAGAAATGTTTTGACCACTTAAAGATGGGGAAGAAGGAAACTGCAGAACCGCAGCCACTACATAGACAACTTCCTGTGGGTTTTGTGGTGTGTGTGGCTCAGAAAGAGAACAATTCATGTCAGATCTTTCAGAGATAGCAGACAGTTTTGCTGGCCTATGAGGTAGTCTTGAGATGCTTAGCTATAAATAGGCCAATATATTATCAATTATGTCATGCAGTTCAGTTGATATTGTACGTTCTATATTTGTTGTTGCCACGTGATTTCAGCATTTCAGGAACAAAGAAAAAGAGGAAGAGAAAATCAGAGTTCACCATATAAACCACAAGAGAAGAAAGTATCTGTTTCTACCTCAAGAAGTAAAAAAGTGGTTTACAGAAAGCTGTGGGAAATCCATGTCCTTAAAATTACACAGAACTTCGGTGTCTTGATGAATCAAGTCCCTAGGGAAAAATTAATGTAGTAATGATGCCTGGTAATGATTCTTATCTTCCTCCCACACAGTTAAAGTTTGCTTCCTATACCTGCTGACTCTTTAAAAGGCTGTTTATCACTGCAGTGCCTCTTCTGAAAACACTGCAGATAACTGAACAATATATTGTTCAGTTATTGGAATATATTGGAATAAAGTCTTCCAGTAATTCACTGCCTCTCACATATTGGAACTGTTAGACAAAGACAAAATCCCAAAATCCGTACTTCGCCTCTCATTGAGAGGTTAAAGCACATACCTCAAGTACACACCAGAGATGGATATGCTCAGAATGGGAATAAACCCAACATCTTCATTCAGTCAGCCTGTCTTAACTCCTGCTGCTTAAACTCATTGTTACTTCTTGTTTAACACCTTAAAAAATAGTACTAGGTTTAACACAGTGCAAGGGTATTTTTTCTCTTCAGCCTGAATATCACTTCAACTGTTAAGCAAATGGGAAATGTACAAATAGAAGTAAAAGTAGGTTGCAATGGCAATGCCACATTATTTTCAGCCTTAAAGAATGTATCACTGTAGAGCTGAAATCTAGCCTCTTTGGTTATTATTTTGGATATCCTTATAAAAAGAAGCTCGTCTCCTTGGTTTGGACCAGGTCTTGGAGAATCTTTGTCATCTGTATAATTGTGTAGCGACAAAATCCGAGACTACTGTCGAAGAAAATGTGATCTGTGAGTTTTAGTTGTGCTTCATGGCAGCAGAGCTAATTTATTACAGAAATTCATTACAGAAATGTTATGTAACTATTCTGCTTCCCATCTCAGGCGTTTTATGAACAGGACTGTTTACTTCAATGCACTGCAGCTGATCAAGGCTGATTTTACAAAACGCTTCACTGCTAAGTAGCCACTGGATGTCAAAATGTCAGATTTTCGGAGCTGTTCTACTTTCTCCAAGTTTATTTGGTAGAGAGGGGACTGTTAAAATAATCAAAAACAGCTGTGAAACTTCAGCAGGCGCAAATTCAACACTGATGTGATTCCAGTCCCAGAAACAGTCACACTGCAGACAGCACCACACACGCTCCACTGATCTAGAATTCTTCTTTTTCATAGTTAGCTTTTAGAGAGCATGACCAGCAGTGCACCCTAAGAAGTGCTTGCCCAGACAACAAACAACGTGCACCAAAGGTTAACTGCACACGCAGCTTCAGACAGGAGACTGAATGCACACAGGCTTCGTTACTTACAAACACCGAGTGATTTGTAAAGGCAGTCCAGGGCCAGCCTAACAAAATTGATTCATTTAATTAGCTTGCTGGCAAACAACCCTCTATTCAAACCCAGAAATTTTCCAGGAACCCTTGCACAAGGTACAAAGTGACAAAACTGTTCTCTGAAACCCAAACAGAAATCACCACTATAAGGAGTAGGGAAGACAGAGAGGAAAGGACATCGCAGAGGTGTGGTTTTCTAAGCCAGGTAGTTTTGAAAGGTGAGATCACTTCTACAGCTTTTTGAGCACAAATATCACACTTATAATGAGTACTACAGGAAATTATCACGACTTATTTTTGTTAATGAGAAGAGCATGCATACAGAAAATGAAAATATGTACTGGAAATTGTTACATTCAACACAAAAATACATACTGAAAATTGTTACACTGCTAAAAATGTTCATCGATAACGATGCAAAAGTGGGAGCTCATCTGCTTTTTAATTCTTCATACTGAAAAGGCTTCATTGCCTAATTGCAAAAAATGTAGAAACTTAGATTGCTGAACTTTATAACCTATAATCTATTTTTATTCCCACTCAGTTTTCATCTTTTAGAATCCCAAATTTATTTTTATCCTCTAGCCTTTCTTATTACAACTGGTACAAGACTCCATCTATTCTTTTAAAATTCACATGCACAAATCCATCAAGTCAAGGAATTACCAATGTGCTTAAAAGTAGGTACACCAGATTACACCCACTTAATTCCAGCGTAATCTTTACCTTAGTTGGTAGCTCTGTCCTAGTAGCACCTGCTTTACAAGAGCAACTTCAGTAAGGTTTACAGGAGGTAAGTAAGGTGAGTAAGCTCCTGATGGCCATGCCCACAGGGTTATGAACCCTTTCCATTTTGGGAGTTGCTTTTGTTTCTACCTCCAAATATTAAAAACAGGGTTTTTTAAAAAAAAGCACTTTAAAAAGATTGCTGTTTGTATTACTAGAAAGTTACCTGGTTTTACTCCCTGCAGGTTCCTTAGCTATATATTCTTGGATGATTACATTACACAGTGCTGTCACCACTGGTCTGAGATGGTTTTGTTGGGACTCCCTTTCAAAATCGTTATCATTCCAAAATATCTCAAGCCTGAGACGTGAATGCATAAAATATTACTTTGTTATAAAACACTACAGTAGAACATAGTTTTATGAGTTTTAACTCTGGATTTCAATAATTCAGACTATACCCTCAAGACCTCTTATATAAGACACATTTCTTGAGCACCACATACTTTCCATCTTAAAGTTAAGGGTGCTTTTCAGTTACTTTTAGTCTGTAGCAACTAAGTAGACATCTGGTTATCTGTGATATTATATATTCTGTTTTAGCTGTGTCTGCAATCAATACCAAAATTTAGCTCCCAGGGACAACATGTTTTGCAGGATGCCCTATTTCATCTGTAACTGTTACAGTTTGGTTAATATTAATATGTTTAATTGTATAAATAAATGTTGCTACAAGTTTTTAAAATAAGTTAAAAAGTGTTCAGTGTATGTAACAGTTTCAACACTGCAATATACACGAGAGGCTACTAGAACAGAAAGTGCTTAGTGTGGAAGGATATTGCATTATTTCCTGGCCTGTTGTTGTCAGGAAAGAAAAGCACGTCACAGGTTGGCTGTTAGGCTTTGGTGTGTCACAGCACACGAAATCAGTGGGCAGCATAAACAAACGAGATGGAAGCCCCCATTCCTCTCACATTACTCGGCCACTCGTTTCTGCTCTTGCACCGTCATCCCCTCCATACTGCACCTTTCTAACTCTGTATGGCATAACTGCAGGGATACTGCTTTAGAAATCATCCTTGGAGCACAGAGGCAGGAATACGTAGCCACTTTTTAAGCTGAATTTACTGGCAAAGATAACATGACTATGTATCTACGCTTACACAGCATTTCTCTACACTTCAAGCATGGAGACCACCTCAGCTGCAGATTCCTGAACCTGTGGGCAAAAGGCATCCTCTGCCTCACAGAGGCAGGGCAGCTGTACCTCATCTGAGACAGGATGGCTTGCTCCACTCCTTGGATAATTGCATGACATTGTTCACGTAGTCCTGTATGATATGTCATCATGCATATGCAAGGAATTCTTAGATGCTCATTTTTTCAGTTTGGAGATTTATATCATATTGGCTGTATAAAGGCACAGTGAAACAAGTTGTCACTGGATCATTCAAAACCTTCAAAAAGAATGCAGGCATTTAACACTTAGTCCCATTAACTGCAACCTGTAATGCATTTTCAGTGAGACATTTTACAGAAAAAATAGACGTTATTTTAGTTCAAGATTCACAAAATCAAGCTTTGACCACAGAGTAATACTGAGTATATTTAACACAGTAAACAAGAGGTTCAAAAAGATGTGAAGTACTAAAAGAGAATTTTTTTATGAGTCATCACACCGCCTGTACTGATACAAAGTCCAAACTTCACTTATTTCTCTCAGTTGATTAGATTCAGTCCAGCTCTCTAGGCACTTATACTGCAAACAGATCTGTAAACTGATTAACATTTGCCAAACCAGAAGTTCTCCAGAGAAACTCACAGCTGGCAGCTGTCTCCAGGACTGTCAGGGCTCAGCTTTGTTCTGCTAAAACTGGTTGTGCATTTACCTACCCAGGAAACCTTAGTATTTGGTTAGATAAACATATATTACTACAGGTGTATCTTTACTTAAACTCCAACCTTAAACCAAGAAATACACAAAATACACAATCAGAAACTGAGCTGACTCTGCCTCAGTACCAGAGAAACCATCCCTTTACTATAGGACCACACATTCTACAACCTATATTATAGTGAAGCCCAGAGGCTCTAACCAGAACAACGCTTTAATCTACCTAAACCTATATGGTCAGGACAGAAGGATTCAAAGCAAAAATATTTACAGTGCAAAGCTCAAAGCTAACAGGGAAAATGCTGTATTTACTGCACTTGGATGGCTGTTTCTCATGCAAGTGTATAGGCCTCACAGAATCCACATTATATCGATTTCATTAGCTAAACCTTTTCTTTACACATCTGCCAGTTCAGCTCTATGTGCCAGCTGAAAAACTGTAACTGTCACATCCTTTTTTAAATGTGTGAGATTATAATACTTGTGAAAAGTGCTAAAGCAAGAGCCCAGGGACTGAAATTCTTATTCTCTAAGCAGGTAAAGCAAGGACAAGCATTAAAGCAAGTTTCCCACTCGAGTCCAGTGAGTGTGGCTGTTTTCAGTCCCTCGATCCCTTTGCCTGAAAGCTTGCCGAGTATTTCCAATGTTATGCTTTAGTCTAATAAAAGATACAGCTTCTCACCATAAAACTTGCTCCCTAACTAGCAAGGATTTCTGAAAGCCTTTTCAAAGCTGGAGAAACCAATTTTTGCCAAGTGTGCAAACTTCCATGAGTCACATAATTCTCTGACTTCTGTTTTAAGATGAGTAAATATGATAATTGACAACAAGATGCTGAAGTGATTTATAGAGTTTCTTATGATAAATGTAAGAAGTATTTTAAAGAAGGTCTTCCACAGAAACTTCATTTCTTTTCCCATATATTTCAAAAGCTTCTCATTAGAAGCAGCAGACTTCAAAACAGACTTTTTTTTTTCCCCCCCTAAGACCCAATTATAAATACAGAGCTTGAAATCAACCCTATGAGTCTTTCTTGGCTGTGTGTCATACTGACATTTAACATCAAAAACATGCACTGCTGCCTTTTAGACATGCACTGCTGGACAAATAGATTTCATACTACTTCTGTATGTTTCTCTCAGGGTACCCATATGCTATTTTCACAAATGGGCATCTCTGGTTTCTGAAAAATGTATGTGAAGATCAGGGAAAAAAAGAGAAGAACGAACAAGCCTAACCCCTAGGTCACCACAGAAAGCATCCAAAACTACTTTACTAGGAGAAGCACCTTCTTTCTACACTTGTCTTACAGTATGGACTAATTTTTTTCCAGCCTACTCCTTTTCATTTCTCCAGCTCTATCACTGCCCTGTCTGCACTAATAGGCCTTAATAGCCCTGACAAATTGATTATGAAGATAATTAATTGTTTCTCTTTAAAAGCCCTGTAATCTGGAAGCAGTAGCAGGGGCTGGCAGAGATTTACGTGGACGAGGAAAGAAGGTGGAGGCACTTTTCCCCCATGAGCACCATAGCATTGCCATAACTCACACGAAACCTCCTTTCTCTGTTCCCCAGCCAGAGCTGCATCATGAGCAGTTAACCCACTCATTATTCTTGGCACAGAAATAAATTAGAGAGGTAATCACTGAATGCTTAGATCATTGGGGAAAATCAGTGAAACAATCTCTACCTACATAAGCATGTTCGAGAAGGATTACGAATCATGTACAATGTTTATTATATCTGCAAATGCATGAGATAATACAGTAGCTGTTGCCCTCATTACATTAAAACCAACAAATAAAATGTGAACTTTGCAAAATCTTTGCTCATATATCTGCAGGGTCAGCTTTACCCATGCATGGTCAGGAAAGGCCCAGAGACAAGGGTGTGAACAGTGATGCTTCCCTGCAGGAGCACAAGCCCCGTCTTGTACAACCGGTACAACCTGAGAGCCAGGAGAGCAATAAGGTGAATGAGCCTTCAGAACATGTCAGTGTCCTGGTACTTTATAATACTACAACACAAGTAACGAGATCTTATCAAAACATGATTTAATGTCATGACTCGAGCTGGATGGTGAGCACAGGAACATGGCTATTTGAATTTAAATTAAGATTTCATTAGGTATCATATTACATTTTAAAATTAGTATTTTGTTTCTAAGCAAAGAGAGTTGATTGTGTAACTGAAGGCTATCTACATCACGGACTTCTGCATGCCACTGCAAAAATAATTCCGCTGGTCTCAAGGATAAGTTGACTGAGGTCTCTCAAACGTGTATGTTACATATGCAGATAAACTTTGTTTTGTTTCTTAATTAAAATTATTATTTTCAATCTTCCTGCTTGCACTGAAAAGGCCAATACAGTCCTTACATGACCCTCCTCCAACTCTCCTTCCAGAAACCGTGTCATGTGTCACCAGTGAGGATGGCCAGTGCCCCAGCGATACACTATTGTGTGGCAGTCAGGGACAGAGAAAGGAACAGTCTTCGTGACAAGTACACCTGGGGACAATCTGCTCTACCACGATTCTATTATTCTCAAGACAGAATGGAAAATAGCACTGTAAAGCACCATCATGTTCCCTGTTTTCAAAAAGATGGTGCTTGTATTTGAAACTGAAATTAAGTCAGCCAACGTGTGCAGTCCTTTATTAAAAGGCTCTTTGAACGTAAGGAAACGGAGACACTTGAAGAAGTCACGCATCTGGAGCTGTTTGGGAGTGATCCTTGTTCATTCAGAGTGTGCACTCAGCTGTGGGCTGCACCCCCCTGAGCAAACAGTCCCTCTCCTGGCCGGGGAGGCACCCGGAACGCAGTTCTGGTGTCCCCGCGGTGTGCGCTGCCCGAGGAAAAGGCGGCTTCCAGCCTGTGCCGAGGGACTCTGCCGAAGGCTCCCGAGGGAGCTGCCAGGGGACGCGGTGAGTCAGGGCCGTGCCTCCGGAGGCACCTTGGCAGCGCTCCCGCCCTGCCCTGCTCTGCTCACCGAGCCCTGCTCCATCCGCAGCCGGGCCGCCTCCCCCGGGCAGCGCTGCCACCCNGCAGCCGGGCCGCCTCCCCCGGGCAGCGCTGCCGCCCTGCCCTGCTCTGCTCACCGAGCCCTGCTCCATCCGCAGCCGGGCCGCCTCCCCGGGCAGCGCACCCACTCTGCCCTGCTCTGCTCACCGAGCCCTGCTCCATCCGCAGCCGGGCCGCCTCCCCCGGGCAGCGCTGCCGCCGCCCAACCTGCGCCAGCCTCCAGAGCAGCCGCGCTCCCTGCACCGCCAATATTTTTAGAAATGACCCTGTTGCTGCAGTGTAGTACAAATGAAACAAATGCACCCTTACGTAACATTATTACAATAATATTGCAGCGTTTGCCTCCGAGAGACAGCAGCACCTCGGCTGCTAAGGTTCTGCCACACCAAGGAGCCGAAGACACTGCACGGCTGGACAGCGAGTGCATTGTATCTTGCATAAAAATAGAGGTGCGACGGGATACTTGGATTGAGGATATCCCCTCACTCCATCAAAATGTTATGCTTATATAAATCTTAAACGACTTGCAGCATGAAAACAAATTGCTAGGCCACCAGCTGAGATTTCAACTCATTTTGAGTCTCTAATTATGCTTGAACAGCTCTTGAAAACACTGAAATCTGTTTCTGACTGCATAGCAAAGCATGGAATGGGCAAGACAAATATTGTAGTAACCTTCATAAGCAACCTGATAGTTATTGTGGAATCTGTCCTCTCCCCTTTATCTTCTCTGGGGAAGTTGGTGCTGATTATGAAAACACCTTTTATAATAAGATCTTCCAGAAATTGATCATTTTGTTTATCTAGTTTTAACATTTATTTCAATATTTTAAGCAAAGACTTAATTTCTGATGTTATCTTTCCATTTTCATTCTCTGCTATATGGAAGAAGTATTTAATAGACATACTTTGAAGTCAGTACAGATTCACAGACAGATAATTTTCTTCTGAACAAACTTGTTTCAGTAAACATAAATGCAATGCAAACATAACTGGCACAGTCCCGTCTGTGGTAACAGCTGTTATTAAATCATACCTGTTTCTATTGTCAGGGCTGCTTAATAACCTTCACTTTGTAACAAAAGGGCAAACAACTGTGACTACACCCATATTTTAGCAGCAGCAGGATACAGATGTTAAATTCTGGACTGTGCTAGCCTCACATTCCTCCAGCTTTGTAAATGGCCTCAAAGCCAGTGTTTTTCATTTTTCTTTTTTAGTTTTTTTGTGTTTCTTTATATGGACATAATCTACTAGGCTCTTCAATTTTGCTATATCTGAGGGATAAAACAGTGCAAAATACAAAGTGTGAAGCATATTATTTTTCAGCATTCCTTCTTCAAGCATTTTCTGGTCCTTTTCAGGAGAAAATACTCAACGTTCTCAGAGACTTCTCTTGTATGACCTTATTACTGTCACCTCTCCCTTGCAGAGGAGGATCACTGAGGTACAAACAGCACCAACACCTGGGCTTTTCCTCCCAGCTGCCACTGCATGCTCAGGGACCCTGGGTTAATCACTTCTCAGTGCATCAGTAAAACATCAATGGGGGCTATATGCCAAATAAATACAATGAAGAAGATCTTTCAGAGCTTTAAAAATTAACCAGTGGCACATAAATGCACAGTCTAGCTGTAACCTTGTAATCAAAAAAGACAAAATTAGGACAGTACTGGTGGCTATTCTTAAGAACTCATGCAACTTGCACATTCAATCATTAATATTTTCATTGCAGTTTTTCTTTCCTGACTGAGTGCCTTAAAGGGCTTGTTACTTCAGCAAGGTACCTTATTGCAGCTCATTACGTACTGGCAAAACATGGGAATTTGGCAGGTTGCTCTTCACGGAAAAGGCCACCTGTATGAAGTGTCTGCAGGTGCAGGGAGATGGTCTGGGCTGTGTTGAAACCTACATTACACCGCAAAATACAAACGGATTTTTAATTTCTTCATTATTACCACCTCAATTCCTCCTTGAGCATTACAGTTGTGTAATGTCTGCCCTTGGAGCTTTTCAGGATCTGACTGGTTACAGCCCTGAGCAACCTGGTCTGGCCTCAGGGCTGACCCTGCTTTGAGAAGAGGCTGGAGCCCCTGGTAGGTCCCTTCTAACCTGAATTATTGCATGATCCTTTCTGGCAGTTTCTTTATGTCTTCTTTCTAATGTCTTTCAGGATTTCCCTTATAGACTTAGGACTCTTATAAAGAGATTGTTGTCTTGTAGCAAATTCAGGTGTCCAATCTTTCTTAAGTTTGCTTTTATGAAGGATTCAGTATATTGCAGGAAAATCAGTACTCCTGGCAGATTTGCATATTTGGTTTTGATTAAAATGTTGGTTTTGCCAAATCTCCTGGAACTTTCACAAAATTGAAGGGGAAAAAAACCCCAACAAGTTATTTATACTTTTCTGTTCTTGTATGTAATCTCTGCTACTTTTTAATTGATGTGTACATTTAAATTTTAGGTACTGCCCTGCTGTGCCTGATCCATTGCCCTCTTGGCTTTCCAGAAACTGATTTGTAGGAACTTGCAGTAAACATTTCAAGTGATTGAAAGCCTGCAAAGGATGGTGAGTTACACGTGAAAATGTCTCTTCAGAATTAGCTTTTTCCTAGTGAAAAATCAGGATTTCTCAAGGATTTTACCTCGGTATTAGCTTATATTTACAACAGAACACTAGTTTTGTGTTCTGCACATTCTCCATGGCCCTAACTAGCTTCCTAAAGTATTTTCCAACTCCATTTGAGGTCAGTTTTTCAAGCTTCTTAAGTAATAACAGTGAGCTTTATTATACCTTTTTCCCCTCTCTCTACTGACAGGAGGCATTACTGCCATTTGGCAAATGCTGTGCTTTTACTTTTTTTTCCTATTCCTTTCTCAAAGAGATTTTGTAAGAGTTATAAAAAGCAGGTCAGCTCTGCAAGCACCTAGATACAAATTTCTGCTGTCTTTAAAAGGTAATGTGAATGAAAATAATTTATATTCAAAACTTACTAAAACAATTGCTGAAGCCAGGAACCAGAAGAAAGAAGTTAGAAAATGATAAACTAAGATCCAGTAGTTTTTACTTCCACCTCATCTATACTTAGATTTTTCAGTTGTTGCTATTTTATCTCCTTTAAGCACCATTCAATATGCAAACATAATCACTTCCAGTATTTTTCATCTATGGTTTAAGATCTGTAATGCTAGACCAAAATATCTTTTTTTCCCCCCTGCCTCGCAAATATAAGCTGGTATAAATGGCTCCAGTGAGTAATTTTCCCTAAGGGCCACTACATAAGTCTGGCATATTCTCTGACTATCCACATTACTGAAGGTTGCTTACAGCTCTGAGCAAAACAGGGAGCGTACTGCCATCCTCATGATCAGGCATCCAAGGAGACAACTCTTTTGATAAGTTACAGAAAAAAGGACTCTCTGTTTGCTCAAACACTTGCACACTTCAGCTTGCTGCCAAGGCCTGTTCACACGTCAAGCTCCTGGTGGATCCTGGATATGCAAGCCCAGCAATCTGCCCCTGATCAGCAAGTCACCATGGCATGATCATCCTATGATTAAACCACTTTTGCTTCCTTTTGCTGTGGCCACTCCACATCAGAGCCTTTCCAGATTACATCCACATCCTTCTGCTTGGAGATCCGTTGATCTCTTCAGTACACCACATTTCAGATTGCAGCACCAAGGATTGCTGGACTGAGCACCACTCACCGGCAAAAAATTACAGTGCCAAACTTAGTAATTTTTATGATTATCTGTTCATCCTCTTAGCCAGTTCATCCAGCACAATCAGCACCATTTTCCAGTTGTGGCAAGCCATGTGGAGGAAACACTGTTAAGAATTTTTGATGCCATGATAATGACTACAAAGGAACCACTGCAGAAATGGATAGGGAATACAGGAGAATGAGTGGAAAAGGTGATGCAAAAATGCAGAGTTGGAGGGTCAGTAATAGTTGTTTTGGGGGACTGGAATGTACTCAGGTCTACTTTCATTTATGCAAACTTAATCCACAAATCAAACTGAATCCAGTACAGTAATAAAAGTGGCAGATAACTCACAACAAAATAGGGGCATGAGCTGGGTTTTCTGGAAAAAGCCTGAAACAACGGCAATAATGACATAAGGAGTCTCTGAAACACAGCCCTACTCAGCCCCTGTAGCACCATGAAATAGTGGGCAGCAGATTATGGGCATGCACAGCAGCACTCCAGCTCTGCCTTGGAACCCCACTAATGGAAACGGCCATAACTCTTTTTGCTTCCTTGTTTGAGATCTCTGGCTCTTTGTTACATCCCTCAAGGTTTTTGTGCCTTAAAGATAAATCTTGTCAGCCAGAGACAGTGTCCCTCTGGTATTTTATGGAATGTTTCTGCTCTTTTGTGATGTACTGAGAGGTATTTTCTCTGTGTATTGTAAGCTGGTAGCTAGTATAACCTAGGCAGTACAACAAGATGCCTGTTTTCCAAGACTGTATTTCAATTTTTTAGAGGTTTGCAAAATGGTGGTGCCCTTAAAAGAACAACTCCATCATGCAGAGGACTGAAGGAAAACTCTAATTTAACTAAAGAGCCCTAAAGCTGCCTCAGTTCAGACTTGTTCCCAAGAGAACATTGCTGGGAGCCAACTACCGCCGCTTCCTTCTTTGCTTTCTGTTGCTGGCAAGACTGAATCTATTTTTTACTGACATGCCACTTATAATATGCTGTGAAATGCAGACAAAATGCAAAAAGAAATTGCAAGCTGTCTTGATAAACATTTGACATCAGTTTCCAAAGCCTAGCAATAGTTTTGTGATGCTCTGAACTCAGGTAAGGCAGCAATGGTATTACAGCAGTCCAGCGTTTTTGGGGTGTAATTGCACAAAAGAAATGTCAGCTGTGAGATGAACAGCTCCCTTATGTGAAAGAGCATATTCTAGCATCTTTATACTCAGACTACTGTACAGAGGGGCTCCTGATCAGTAATTTGCCTGTGCTTCTGACTTTCTCTGTAACTGCTCAAGACACTTCCATTTGTTCAGTTTGATTACCTATAAAATAAACCAAGGATATATAAGCACCTTTGTAAACCATTTTGAGATCTTGTGATGGATATGTTATATAAATATTTGTATTTTTATTATGTTTATTATGGTAATAATTTCTTTGCTACATTCATGATTTTCTTATCTAGGTCCAAAGAGAATTCAAAACATCTTGATAATACTTCATTGATACCCTTTACTTTGCAACTTGGGATTTTAAACATGGGTGTCCTGCCCTGCTCAATTGACTTTCAGCCTTGTTCTCTCCAACCTTTATTCTGATCCCCTGACAGGAGTTGCTCTGTCATGTGTGCTGCTCCAGCGGTCTCAAACTCCTGACTGCCTTTAACCTACTGAATCATTTCCTGACTTTATGCAATGCCTGTAAACTTCTCTTCACCTGAATCTGAAGATGAGCATTTCAATCAATTTCTCCACTCTAGCAAACTCACATGCTGGAAGGAATTTAGCAAGATAGTAATTTTTGCTGCATTTTAAATCCAGCTTTTCTTTTGCCATCTCTGTCATTTTCCTTTTGCCTTGCTAGGTTAACTGCCTGCACTTACTTGGATAGAGTTTATACTTCTTTCATTCTGTTTCTTTCTGTAAATAGTTTTGAATAACAACAAAAATAATGTTATCTAAGGATGCAGGTACATTTACAAAATGTCACAAAAACATATTTTTGGCAATAATCCCAGAGCAAAACAAAGATATTCTGGGAAGGCCTCCATTTAAAAATAAATTCTATTCTAAACCAGGGATCCCTGTGCTTTTTCAGGGGAATGAGTTCTGTCATTCCTTACCCACAGCTATGAGAACCTTACACACAGTAGGGTCCTCACTGAGACGGGTTTCAAGTCATGGAGTTACAGAACTGCTCCATATCTGCACATCTTTCCTCACACTGCCCTGAGTGAAGCCTCCCACCTGCTGCCAACATCCCTCTTCCCAGCTCGCAGCAGCACAGTAACCACGGAAATTATCTGCAAGGGGAAACTTGTAAGGGCACTATCTGCCTCATTCTCAGTTGGCTTTTAAAGGAGTGAACAGCTAGAAACAAAGAGAAGAAGCAGCAGCTGGTTATTTCTGCAATGTAATAATGACGAGAGCATTACAATAGCTCTGTGGAAGAACTTGCGGAGTTTGTTCTCTGAGTGCAGGGGTAGAATCAAAGAATTTTAAAGATATCCTTCCATTCCAGTCCCCTGCTCACCAAGTGACCCTGCAATGTAAAATTTCACTTTTTACCTGTCCATATTTCTTTGGGCAGATACAGCACTTAATTCCTTCAGGAAGGTGCAGCCCAGGGGAAGGCCAGTCCTGTCAGTATGGCCTGGACACTGCCCATGCCTGTGTAAATTAGCAGAATGCCACAAGCACACTTCCCCATCCTCAGTGGATGTCCTGGGATGGGAGTTGGAGTGGGAAAAATCAGCCCTCCTAGCATCAAGTATATGATGGGAACTCTCTCCTGGACTCCCACAAGTTCTCTGCATTTCTCCACGTCACTGCAGCACAAGGGAGGAAACCAGATTCCCAGATGAGCTAAGGGAAAAATAGAACCCTTACTCAATAAGACAATGTATTTCTTTGACTGACTGACTGACTGTCAGAAGTAAAAAGAGTTATAAAAATTACAGTCATCACCTGAAAAATAAAACTTTATGTACACTAAACCTGAACGGAGGCTAAAGCTCTAGAAAAGTGCTGGAGGACCACGCTGGCAATGGAACACTTACTGTGAATGCCAGGCTTCCACATCCTCCTGCATGTCTGCTGCTTGTGACACTGCTGGGGCCTTAGACAAAAATGCAGCTGCAGCCCAGCCCATCATAAATTCTGCTTTATTTCTGACTCCTTGTTATTTTCCTTAGAACAAATACAAGTATTTGCATGTCTCTATATCTGAAACAGATCATATAAAATAACGACCTGGTACTGTACAGTTACCTTCAGACACGCACAGGACACACTCTTAGAATCTATTTGCAACACCAGCCTCAATCATCTTAGAGCCAAAACTGCAGCTCTTCAGAGGGACCAGTGCCACGCGGGATGAATGATGTTGTATATGGGGTTACAGTGTTCCCAGATTTCCACTCTGCAGATGGCCATGGCATTTTCCACATGACTCCTACTGTAATGCCAGAACCACATAAGTCATTTATAAGTAACTGATATGTCCCAGCACCTTATAGTGCACTGTGCAGTATTCACAGCTGAACAGACAATGCAAAAGAAATATTAGCATGTCTCCTTGTCTTAATTTTATAGAGAGCATATATGCATCCAGGAAAAATAGACAAGCAGAACAAATACAAATGTATGTTAGCTAGCACATGAAAAACGTCAGAACTGCCGTTAAATATGATAATCTAAAATGCAACAGAACATGCCCAGAGAAAACAAAATATTATTTTGTGTTGTGGTCAAAGCCTCTGAAAATACTGTTATCACTGATCTGAATTCACTCGTATAATTGGCAATTACTTTGTTACTGGAGAAAGAGGTGTCTAATTGCTGAGAATGACCCCTCTGTCTTTGTTTTCCATTCTCTTTCTTCGTTCATTGGGATAAATAGATATACGCTTTACTTTGTCATGTAGTATATTAAGATGTAATATAATAGCTTATAAAAAAGTTACAGGAGACATGAGTTGAAAAATACCAACAAATACAAAATATATTATATGGCTTTTGTTGCTAAGAAAATATGGAGTGAAGAACAAGATCTCACCAGCTTTTAACCTTCTAGTATTCAACATGTTATGCAGAATTCTTACAAAAAAACCCCCAAACAAACAAAAAACCCAACTAAACAACCACACCCCAAAACCCCAACATCCACCAACCAAACATTCAGGACACATGAATACCTATTTTCCTTAAACATTTTCTGTTTGCTTCTAAACATATTTCATTTCAATGCAAAGCTTCCTAATGAATTTTTTTCTTTAGACTCCTAACAAGGCAATTCAGGTGCAAATATTTCAGGTGTTGGGATCCTGGGCATACAAAGAAACAACTGCAGTACCCCCCACTCCTTCCAGCTGCAGCTGAGTGTGGGCCCAGGTCAATCTCAGTAGCAGCAATTTTGCACTTCCATCTCAGAAGAAAATTACTAAAACATTTTCCTGAGCCACCATAACAAACCTGCTGTAGGTGCAGGGTGGAAAGACAGAACTACTGCAACACAGGGACTGGCTGTGAGTGTCTGACACCACTAAGACAGTAAAAGATAATCAAACTATAATTGAAATCCACTGGTAGTATGTTCCCTTTAAGGAGTCTGATAAATCTCCACCATGCCTTGGTGCAAGAGCAACAGCCAGAAATCAGAGTATTTCATCTTGTTCTGGAAATGTGCTCGCTTGTGAGTGCCAAACAACTCCAGTTTGGCCAGAATCTGGGCTCTGTGAATGGGGAGCAGTTTCAGAGTGGAACACAATCCCTGATGAGGCTGCAGTACTGCAAGAGATTCACTTAACAGTTGCAATGTCTTTGCTTCAACACAGCTCTCCTTTTGTAAAGCTAATACCAAATTATCAACATTTTTTTTACAAATATAAAAGAAGGGCTCATTAAACAAATACAGATCACTGAAAAAGGATAGATTTCTTGTCCAGTACATGAGCAGTAAGTTAAAAAGAGTTGCTTTTACATTAGTCTAGCGCTGAGGATTTTGCTTATGGAGCTCTGGGCATATAAAAATAAATCCATAGCTGCAGTGTAGGTTTAGTGCCAACACATCAGTGATCATGAAGAAAGTGGATTTAAATTACCCATTTTTCCCCTGGAGTTTAGTCTCCAGCATAATTTGGAAATAGATCAGCACAACTTAAATTAACTGTATCAATAAGGACCTTAATGGAATTTCCCAGGATCCACTGGAGCACAGACTGAGGAGAGCAGATCTGAGCTGAGGTCTTGCTTTCTCCTTCCCACCTGTGAGATGTGAAGCCCAGCAGAGGCTGGTGCTGACGGCAGCAGCTGGGCTGCTTTTCTGGGAATGTGCCAGTTGGGGCATCCCCATGGAACTCGCCAGGCCACTTCGGAGGCTGCACTGGCACCCAGGCATCCTGAGCTAGCCAGTCCAAACGACTACAGCAGTTGGAGTATGCTGTGGAATGTTCTCCTTTTTTAAAAAATCTGCTTATCAACTAAGAATACAGCACTTCTGAACATTAATGATCATAGCCCAGGCAGGTAGACACCATGTCTTTAAAGAAAATTTGACATTTGTTTAAATGATGGAGACAGGTTTGTAAAGAAACATGAAGAAAAGGGGAACATTCCTTTTTTATTATGTGAACTCCCACATGCGATGTCATGAGGAATTTGAGTGGGAATTTATTTACAAAACTGGAACTTACTGTCATTATACTGTGCTGAAGCAGGGGAAAAAATTACCATGCTATAAGTCAAATGTCACAGTAGAATTTAATATGCTGGAATTCTTGGAAAGTGTTCTAATGCTTTCAGCTCAAAAGCAGCATACACTGCTTTTTATAGTGAGGAATTTTAATTATTATTAGTTTTTGGCAATCCCCATAGTCTCCTGGCATTTTCTAAGCCACAGAGATTAAAACCTGAAGAGAAACAGAAGGTGGTAGGAAAGGGAAGAATGCCTAATTGAAGTACTCAACATCTACTTATCCATGACATACTAATATAGATATGTGAGCAGGAGTGCAAGATCAAGACCTTAGTCCTATCTTCCCCCCAAATGTGCCATTATTAACCAACTGAATTCTCGTAACTGCCAAAATAGGTCAGAGAGAAGTGGGCAAGTGACTGTATCTGGAACGAGGATAAGAGTAGCAAAACAGTTTGCCTGGAGAACAGAAGGGAATTCTGGAAAGGTTGTGTCTTCAACCAAATCACAGTGTTGGGATCCATGGCACTCACATGCTATTCTTAGTGCATTTATGGGTAAACAAGCTCCTGCCCTGCAGTGCTTTCAGGATGAAGACACGCTGACATGACCAGCTTTCCACAGTCTCCACCACACTTCCTCCCCTTTTAACATTTCTATCCATACATTATCTTATAAGGCGAATCCAGCCTCCATTCACCAGGTCCATCTGTGCCACTGCTTCTTTCCTGGACATGTCGCTGGGGCTGCCACACAGCCGGGAGTGAAGGACACGAGGCCCAGACAATCCAGGGCAGTCCCAGAGCTTCCCATTCCTTTGCTCCACGAGCCACACCCTGCACCCCTCCAGCGAATGCACTTCAGAGCCTGCTGCCCTCTCATGAGCCCTTTTCTCATGCTGGCCCAGACTCCAGTGTGTCCCTTCTGGCTTCAGACTGCTGACTAACCCTCTCAGCCACACTGAGGCTGTGACTCAGGCTTGCTGCTGGTGCAAGAGCACACTCACATTGCCATGAACACCTGGAAGGAACACTTTGGACACTGTAATTTTGACCATGAAAGCAAGGGGATGATTACAGTACCAGCTCAGGGCAGCTTGCTCACTGTGTGGATGCAGCACTGGGTTGTAGCAGAGCTGTGTGTAGAGAGGTGAAGCAACACCACCACAAGGCTCCATGCATGTGTTTGATGACTTGTTCAATCTGAGCATGAGAGCCAGTTTTCCCAATGATGCCATTGACACAAAGCCTTTTTAATTTGGGGAACAGGAAAAAGAATTTCGGGAAAGTTCCTGGGATACAACAGTGACAGTGGTGCTTCTATCCCAAGCAAACCCCCAGCAACAAATTGTCCCTCTGAACATTCAGGGAAAATATTCTGAAGAACTGTTCAGCACCAGATGGGTGGGATGCCCTATGCTCCCTCTTCTCACTCCAAAATGTACTTCAAAAATGAAAGAAAAGAAGGCCACAACACTAGAAGCTAATTAGCACTTCCTACAGTATTTGCTATTGCTGATTCCAGTTTAAGTATAAAGAGACAGCAATCTCCTGCTAGGTGACCAGCTTCACAGAATCCCCTGCTCTTTGGCACTGAATGAACTGTGGCAATGCAGTATTGTCTGCAACAAACAGATTTGCTCAGTACAGAGTACTCTCTGCACCACCTCTGCTTCCACCTTTACACTTTTCACAGTTTCCCTAAGAGGAAAAATATTTGCATGAAACAAACACCAAAAATGTCACAGCATAAAAATATCCTTTAGGATTCATTATATGCAATATGCTACAATGCTACATGCTATATGAATAATAAAGCATTATACAACTTGTAAAACTGCTATATTCATAGATTTGCACCATATATGTTTGATACAAAATTAAAACTTTGATTTGTCATGGAAGCTTCTTCAATGATTAACATTTATCAACATCCAACAGTCAAAAGCTATCAGATGTCAGTGTTGTCCTCGTTAATCCTTTTCCCCCTGGGAAATGTCTTAAGGATCTGTAGGCTGCTATACTAAGCTCCCCTTCAGCACACAAAATTCATCCAGATATCTGCAATGACAAAGTTCATGCCAGATAATTTTTGTTATTCTGGGAGGGACTGAACTTCCTGCCACTGAAAGAGATCGCTTTGTAGTTAGCAGTCAAACAAGCACTCATAACCTCTTATCAGTATTTCTCTGGGCCTTCTCCTGCTTTCATGAATCTCCCTGTAAAGTTAATGCTTGAAATTTAGTTATACAACTTGAGTTTTTGCTGACTGATTAGGATAGATAATAAGAGAAACAGTGTTCTAGCACATCATTGTTTCTGCCACTTATTTTACCATACTGCCATCACAGTACTTAAAATCTTCTTTGGAAAGGCTAAAGAAACTGCCTTCTGGACACAGAACAGCATCTCATTTACTCAGGAACAGTAAAATTCTCTCTATGTTCTCTTTAAACCAGTCATGAAACCCAAGATGGTAACATATGGTCTGTTAGGAATCACCTTGCCCTTCTCCAGTCTCGGTAGGCTAGGGCTATGTAAAATTCTACATCTATTGAAAGTCATTAAACTTTAATAACAAGGAAAACTTGTTCGGGTGTTCTCAGCCTTGAACTTTCTATTTGTCACCTGCTACTCCCAGACAGATGAACTCACAGATGGGAGAGACTGCAGATCAGAAATTATAAACCTTGCAAGCACTGAAGTACAGAAATAGCATTGCAGAAATTCATTGTCTCCATTTCTCCCATTCCCGGGGAGAATGGAGACAGTAATACTGATATTTACTGACTTTTTTTTTTTTCTTTGCGAGCACTTCAACCTCTGAAGGGGCAGCCATTGTGCCCAGGAGCAGGAGCAAACCCACTTGGCTGTGGGAGAAACAAGTGAGCCACCGGTAGCGTTAACTGAAGGAATACCGAACTGGTGCACCGGATTCAAAGAGCTGCTACAGGTGTGGGAGCTGCAGGAGTTGCTGTTCTTGAAAAGATGGAAAACTGAAAACAGAGTTTCTCCAGATCACACACAGTGTTGAGCACCAGCAAGTCCTGCAGGTGCTATGACCGGTCAACCTCTGCACAAGCTCTGGTCATTGCACAGGACACTTCCCAGTGCACGGCCCTGGTGTGGCACCTCTGAGCAGCACACAGGGATATGCAGAGCCAGGAGCTCCCTCCCAGGCAGCCCAGGAATGCTGCCAGCCCCGCCTGCTCCCCCCAGCTCCCCACCACCACCTCCAGCCATTCAGGACCAATGCTCTTCCGTGTTCCGCAGGAGATGGAGAATTTGAGCAAGTGCAGAAGGCACAGGAGCACCTGACACATGATTGGCACAGAACATCGTGCCAAAATACTGCAAGAAAAGGCAGGAGAGGAAGAAAAATAAAAGGAGCAGCTACTACTCCATTTAAGATGACTGATTAAAAAAAAAAATGACAGGTTGTTTTTAATTCCTTGTTGGCAATAGCTAGTCTCATTTCACTGCCTTTAATTTCTCCTCAGGTCTATCTGCAAGTTTAATAAAGGTCTTTGTGCATGCTCAGAACTTGTTCACTTAATTGAGTGAAACTAGAAGCCACAGTTATGCCAGAAGGTTTTATTAGGTTATTAGAAAATAATCAGCAATCTTTTCCCAACCTATCCCCAATTAGATTGCACAAAGATTCAGCTGATGTTTTATTTAAACACAAGCTTATTACACTGTCCACTGCAGTTCTTAAAATCAGTCAGACATGAAAAACTTCCCAAGTACAGGGTCTCCCCACTCAGGAAAATAAAGTAAAGCAGTTAAAAACCCTGTTAACATCAGTATTACCACTACGATGTACTCCAAGAAATTCCAGTCCACAAAGCTGACCTGGTATTTACAACCTCTCCCGATGAGTCCATGTCACATTTATGAAGAGTAGGAAAATATAATACTCCTTGCAAACTGTGACGCTGTGCCAGTATTACATGTTGGGGTATTTTTCATTTCTGTAAACTAGCTAAGAAATCCACTTGTCTTCCCAGTCCATCCTAACTGAAATCCCTGTTTTCTGTGTATACTAGTAATACACTCTGATCCTTTAGTCACTGGAACACTACTCGCAACAGTGCTTCCAAATTATTTTGAAGGTAAAGCTTTCTTCTTCAGCCTTCTAAAAATGGACTTTACCCCCCACTTAGCAGCTGAATAATTACTGGCTCCGTGTTGTCTGGGGGCTGGCTTCAAGAGCAGGAAAAATTTGGCAGGATGCTGCACTGTCAGTTTAGGCTTTCTTCACACTCTCTTGAATCGACATATTCCTAATTGTTTACCCCTTTCTTTTCCATTCCTTATTATACTTGATAGTCATCCTCTGCTTCTGTTATGCTCCCCTATTCTGAACTTCTCTAGCCAGCTACCATTAACTATTTTTAGGACTCAGCTTGCCTTGTTGTGTTTACATCCTCTCTGAAGATCACTTAAGCAGAACAAAGGGCAATTTCAAGCAATGAGCTGAACTCTGAGGATGAGAAGCAGGGTGGAGCAGGCCCACGCTGTTTTAGGAAAGGCAGTTTGGAAACTGGGAACAGAAAGCTCAGTTCCTGAATGACTTGAGCCTGCACGAGGGTGTTTGATAACGGTGGCATGGTGCTCACGCTGCTCTGCACAGACTGTGCAGTCCCTCCAGACCAAATCCCTGCTTCCAGCAGAGCAGAGCAGCAAAAAGCTTCTAGCTTTAGCAGCTGGCAATGCAATACACAGACTTCTCCACCGCACTTTCCCTGACAGGTTCCCAGCTCCACTAGAGGCTACAGTTTTTAATTCCTTGCACTAGAGCTAAGGAAAAACCAGGTGTCCTTGGCTGCAGCCCAGCATCCCACCCATACGAAGTTCAAGAACAGCTGCAGAACAATGTACAGACACAGACCAACAAAAGAACATCTAACATAGATCTGTCAGACTGGAAATGTAGCTAAACCATGTGTGAACATTATTCTGCTCTATCAGACTTCAAGAACAGTTCACAGAGCCCAGAAATCATTTGTGTATGGTCTTGCGACTAAACACTGCCATCAGTCACCTGTGCCATGCCGAGCTTTCCTTTATTCACACACACACACACACACTCTTCCCTCAAAGGAAACTCCTGGAGAAGCTTTTGCTCTTAATAGCTGTACTCAAAATAATTCACTTTGAGTACAGTTTGCCTTTAAGATGACCATTTTTTAACACTAAACTTCAAAGACACCCACCTGGTCAGGATTGGTGGTTTGTGTACAGGCCTGGCACAAATCTCTATCTGAAAGCAGTAAAAACTTTTTCATTCTGCTGACGTGTTTTCAACCTGTCCTCTGCCTGCCAAAATATAACCCTTGAAAGCAGACTCCATATGACTTGCCCCTCAACTATAGATCCTGTCAACTTGCATTACCCATGGTAACAGTAATATTTAAGAAACACCCTCTAGCAAAATGCTTACACTGTTTTTCTAGCTTAAGCAGAATAAATAACAGATATCAACAGTACCACAAACATTTTAATTCTGATAAACAGCTCAAAGTGTAATTTTGTTTTTCTATTTCCTTAAACCTATTAATAGTTTACATTATGTTATATTTTGGATGAAAGTATTATTTACATAATACTTTCATCCAAAACCTGTATTTTTAATATTAAAATGATTTTATGCTTAGTAGCAGACAGTTGTGCAAAGAAAAGTAATGGAAATTTAAAAAGGCACAGTACTGAAGGGCTATTTCTTCTGCCACTGAAGTACAGTTAACCATTTTTTGTTTCATCTTAAAATACACTTCTCACCTCCTCTGCCAAATCTCAGTTTACTGAGGAAAATCTGTGCACACATCTTTATAACTTACATTTAAAAGTCATCCATGTGTTTTAATGACAAAGACAACAGAACTGCAACCTGGAAAGACACTGGAAACACACAATGTTAATTGATTATCACGCCAAACTGATCTTTCCAGATGAAGTAAAAGCAAGATCTGACAAATATATCTGGTTCCTGATTACTAACAGCCTCCAGTGAAATGATGACAACATGACTACATTGCTTCCTCTTACAAGCTCATTTACAATACGCTTTGTTGATGATATTTAAACAATAGCTAGTGCCAAATGGGCAATGCTGATTATATTAGCAGTCTTCTTACTCAAAATAAGGAAGTGTAGGTTCATCATTTTTCTAGTTTTCCTAGGAAAATGAACTCATTTTATCATCTTGTCGACCTGCTATGTCTAACTAATAGTAGACTGAAACCCTGACGAATATGGAGAACAAGGTGCTGTGAATCATGAACCATATAGAGACCATCATTATGGGGCAAGAAATGGCAGTAAGAGGTGTAGGGCGTTCAGGCACCAACTCACAGAAAATGGCAGATCAGTATTTCTGCTGCTCAAGGAGAAACTTCTTCCCAGCTGTCAAACTTTGAAGGATATTTTGGTTTTATTCACTCTGCTGGGGTTAATAAAAAACAATGCTCTTTTTCATCTCTTTTCCAAGACTGCAAGAAACTGAACTGAAAAACTGCAGACACCCAGAGGACTACAAACAAAACTGAGACAGCAGACCTCTCCTATCCAGGAAGCCTACCACAAGTTTCACTCCTTACAGCTGCAAAGGATACAATCCAGTTCTAAGAAAAAACAAGAGAGACGCAGAATGAGAATTGCTATTTTTACTGGTATCAGTGAAAAATTACTTCATTTGCATACAGATAATGTGGAATCAATTTTGCATAGTGTCAAATGACAAAAAAACCACAGTTCCTCAGCAGAAGTCTGGCATTGCTACCTCGAAGTTTAAAAGTAAATGGGAGCACACATCCTTTGGAAAGCGCACGGCAGGTTTGTTTGCATGCTGGCCAGAACAGGGCCCCGAATGCAATCTGTTCCAGCCAGAGCAGAAACCATCCCTGCCTCGCTGCGCCAGGGCAGGAGCCGCGCACTTGTGACCCACGCCCTCGAACACCTCCCCCCAGCACCAGCCAGAAGGTACAGCCACTATCAACATGGTGTTTCGTATCATTTGGCTCACTTGCCTCCCATACTTTGCAAATTTTATTGCAAATAAGAAACAGTGGTATGAAATATATTCAAATATACACTAGAAACCTAGGAGGCATCATTTACAGACAGTTTGTGTTATTACAGGCTTCAAAGATAAATAAAACATCTTGCATTCATAGTCTTGAACATGAAAAGGCTAAACCATGGTATTTTTGCCTGAAACTCTGCTAACGACAACACATAGTTGCTGCAGTCTAAAAATATCCCTTCTACATACTCTTTTGAAAATCTATAAATAGCCTGTAAAAAAAAAAGTGACTTTAACATCTCTGTTATTTGAACAAATAACAGAGTAATTCAACATTAGGTGTGGCCTTAAGGTCACAAATTTCAAAGACTACTAGGAAAACAGAAAATTGAGGACAAAACCTTGCATGAAACATGCAGAAGAAAGGAGCAAATATCCTCTTGCTAATAAATTGCTACCATCAGCAGACAGTGCATAAATCAGCAGTGCTCAACTGTGAAGATTTCTGGATTATATATCAGAGTTTCTAACAATTTGCTTACACAGCTCAGCCAGTACAGAGTTAAGAAAGAAACCTCTTGTCAAATAATTCAGTTGGACCTGTTCCTGCTGCTACTGATGCCAATAGGAGTGTTGCCCTAGAATTCAGGAAGAGCAGGACAGGATCCAAAGCTGTGGTGTGATCAGTTTTACTGTTTATATTACTGCTGTAACTATCAGTCTCCAACTGGAGATGATGCTACTGATGGTAATGAGACTTATCAACACCAATTCCATTTGCAGCTTGGCCTTAATCCAAGACATCTACAGAAGTGAAGTGAATTACATTCAGGCAAATTAAAGAATCCATCCACTAATCAGATTTTAACTTTTATGATCATCAAAAAGTTTCCATCAATGCAACTTTTATCCTAACAGTTCTAAAATTTTACTCACTAAACTGATCTTTTGAAAATCTTATCTATAGATAAATGCATGGAAATTCCTATTGAAAATGTTCACTTCCTTCCAGTTCCAGTCTGCCACATAGTTTTTGAAGAAAGTTGCTTCTAAATTAGCTCAAAATCTTTACTGTGACTTGATAGTGACACAGCATATTTGACAGGAGCCAATGTTGTATCACCATTTTGCAGTTTCCCCGGTAAACTTTACCAGAGAATCAATTACAGAATGGCTGGGGTTGAAAGGGACCTCTGGAGATCATCCAGCCCAACCTCCCTGCTAAAGCAGGTTCAACTAGAGCAGGTTGCACAGGATCAGTTTCAGGTGGGTTTTGAATATCTCCAGAGAAGGCGACTCCACAACCTCTCTGGGCAGCCTGTTCAGTGCTCAGCCATCCTCGAGGTAAAGGATTTTTTCTTCATATTCAGATGGACCTTGTGTTACAGTCTGTGCCCGTTGCCCCCTGTCCTCTTGCTGGGCACTGCTGGAAGGAGTCTGCCCTACCTTGTGACACCTTCCCTTCAGACATTTGCCTGCATCGATGAGGTTCCCTCTCAGTTGTCTCTTCTCAGGGCTGAACAGGCCCAGCTCCCTCAGCCTTTCCTTGTAAGAAAGATGCTCCAGTCCCTTCATCACCTTTGTGCCCTCTGCTGGACCCTCTCCAGGAGCTCCATGTCTCTGTCCTGAGGAGCCCAGAGCTGGACACAGCACTCCAGAGTGGTCTCACCACTGGGAGAGCAGGAGAGGGGCAGGATAACCTCCCTGACCTGCTGGCACCTCTCTCCCTGAGGCACCCCAGGATCCCAATGGCACTGACCCCTGGGGACACTGGGGGCTACAGGCCTCCAACCAGACCCATCCTGCTGATGACAACCCCTGAGCTCTGCCATTCAGCCACTCCCCTATGCCCCTCACTGCCCACTCACCTAACCCCCACCTCCCGAGCTAGGAGTATGTTACGGAAGAGAATTTCAAATGCCTTGCTGAAGTCAAGGGAGACAACAGCCCTTGCTCTCCTCATCCACCCAGCCAGTCATGCCATTGTAGAAAGCTATCAGATGAGGCAAACATGATTTCCCCTTGGTGAATATAGATGGAATACTCCTGATAACCTTTCTACCTCTACATGCTTAGAAATTACATCCAGGATGTGTTGTTATCAGCTTGCCAGGGACAGAGGTGAGGCAGACTGGCCTGTAGTTTTCTGAGTCCTCCTTCCTGGCCTTATTGAAGACTGGAATGACATCCACTTCCCTCCAGTCCTCAGGCTCTCCTGTTCTCCATGACGAGGATGATGTAGAATGACATAGCAATAACATTTGCCAGCTCCCTCAGCAATCATTAGTGCATCCCATTGGAGCACATGGATTTGTGGGTGTCAGGTTTGCCTAATTGATCTCTAACCAAATCTTCCTCCACCAAGGTCAAGTCTTCCTTTCTCCAGACTTTCTCACCTGCCTCCAGGGTCTGTGATTCCTGAGGAGTGCCCTTAGCAGCATAGGCTGAGGCAAGGTTCTCCCTGGTTTGCCATGACAGTTCCTGGCAGACCGTGCTCTCTAAAGGACATACAGTTTCCAAAGCAAAGCTATGTTTTTGTGCTGCACAATAAACCAAGTTTTGAACTGCCTGCAAAGATTTAGCTAAACTGTCATTAAATTGTGGACTCAAACTGACAGGGATCATGCACGTCACTGTAAAAAGGATTTGCGTTCTAATTAGCAACTGGCCTTGTGCATCTTGTGTCCAGCTGCTCAGAGCAGCATAGTGCTGCGTGGATCTGGGCAGACTTGACAAGACCAAGGCGTTTCCGCACATGGATGTGGGATGGGTCTGACCCTTGAACTTCTGCCCAAATGCCACACCCTGACCTCCATGCAAAACACTTTTTTGGCTGGCTTTAAGGAACACCATTAAGACATCTTTGTATGTTTTGATGTGCATAAATCTCAGCTTGCCGCAGAATCTGAGTTTGCAGGACTGAAACACACACTCTGTTCTTGCCTCACCCAGAAAGTGAAAAGTTATTTTTGATTGTGTTAAAAAATCACAAGTATAACTAAGTTAGAAGTTTTATAGGACTCCTACTCACCTCCTCAGCACCACATGCATCTTTCTCTTTATTTCATTTCTTGGCAGACCATCCTCTCCAGCTAAGAGGACATACTGTGTCTAAAACAAAACTGTCTTTGTACACCACATAACAAACTAACTTTGAATTTGTATGAAAGTCACAGAGTTGACAGCTTAGGAGTTTAAATGATGGATTTTTATACCATTATGTAATTATTGCCACAAAATGAAACATTCATTCCGGGTAAAATTCTCAGGAACATTAAATCAGTTCATGTGTATATACACTGAAAGCCCTGAGGATATACAATGTTAAAGAACATCATAATCTGTTCAGCTCCAACTCCACCCCTTTGGCATTAATTGGAAAGGAAGGTGAGATCTTTCACAGTAAGTAAACTGGGGATTCCCTACTGATTGAGAAACACTGAGGTGATGAAAAAATGACATATTTGGCTCCATGCCACCACACCGTGGCTTAGTTAATATGGGAAACAGCAGCCACAGGATGCAATACAGGTTCCAGCACTGTGTACGACTCTCCTTCACTACTGATGCACCAGTAAGCATCCAGTTTGTAGTTTTTTACTTTCATTTTCTCTTGATTTTCACATTTTTCAAGCTTTCTATTCAGTTTGTGAATAAAAATTGTTCTGTAGTCATAATATAACTGTGTCTTTGTGACTATGTAGCCTCAAGACAGAACACATAAAAGGCTTACAAATATATAAATTAAGCTCTCTGCTTTCTAGGACGATGCTTTAGCTGCTTTTCTTGCTAAAAAATTAAATAGGAAACACCACCAATATAAATGACTGTTCAAGAAACAGTTAATTCTCCCACCCAGTCACTTTCTGCAACAAATTAGAAAGTTTTCAGATGAAGAGAATTGGTTTGCAAACCGTTCTTAAGACACATCCTTAACTGTCCAAGAGCTGGTTTCTCTCTGTTTACTCCCCTACCTGTGGAGGGGAACCATGGTCTGCTGATACCACACATCCATGAAACACTTCCTCAGCATCTCCTAACAGCTGATTTCATCTTCCCTTTCCCAGAGCCTGCCCTTTCCAAGGCTGGCTGTGCACAGTAAACGTCTCATTCTAGGGGCAGTCAATCTTTGCGTGTAATTATGCTAAACGCAAATCTGTGACTTTCGCTGTTGATTATTAAATGTGACAAACATTTGGAGGATCCTGATCCAAGATTCTAGCAGTAAGTTCAAAATAGCCTGTTACATTATCTTCCTGTACACACACTCAGTTACTTTTACCTTGCACTAAATCTGTCTGATGTCAAGCCATACCTCTTTTTGAGGATCTTTCTTTTCCACTTGGTATCTCTAGGCTAAATAAATTTTTAATACCAGTATTGAAGGAAGTCAGCATTACTTTTTACTAGGAACCTCAGAAACTTCCGTGAAAGGCGCAGGCTGCTAATATGGTTTCAAAGGCTGGCCTGGGAGAAGCTCTCCGGGGACTGCTGGTGAGTGACAGCTTCATGTGGGATTATATAAGCTTATATAATATATAAGTATATAAACTAACTACAGTGCTGCCTGCAAAATCTATCTTCTGAGAAGGACCAGAGCGCTTCAGCTTTCTTCAATTCCACATTATGTTCCCTTTTATGTTCTATTGCTAACAAAACCGCGTTTCTGCACTAGATATTAACCATTATATAATGTTGATTTCATTGCCCTCAGTAATAATTTTACATAGATACAACAGTTTGCATTTTACAAGCACTTGAAAAACTGTGAAATTACAGTGTTTGTGAAAATATATTTAATAAAGTCAATGACAAACCCCTCTAAAGAAACTGAAAAGGCCATTAAATGGAAGTCTGAAACACTCTAAGACAACAGTTTCTTATATGCTGAAAATGTTCCCTTCCTGTAGGACTGTTTAATTCCAAGTGTCATGATTTAACAAAGGAGAAATGTGTGAGACTTGCAGTCACACTGCATAAAATAAGTTTACATAAGTTGGAACTCTCTCTTTAGTAATCAAGCACTTTCTTAATTCCATGAGGTTGGACTGAATCCTCACGGATTATTAGCACTTCCCATGCAGATACTAAAATAGCTCCATATGCCTGGATATACTTGCAAAAATGCCTGAGGAGTCACTGCAGGTGTTATCTGAGCAGGCTTCAGAGCAATGTTACACAGGCCCATGTACAGTGTTAATATTGAACATTTCACACTCCTGACTTCCAGCAGCTCCACAGTCCAATATGAAAGAATACAAAAATTTATGAAGAAGTTGTAAAAAGTTACAAATCCTTAAATCCTTTCGTGATGCCACAAAGAAACCTGCTTAAGTCCTTGTGACTGATTACCATGTAAGTAATGTAAGAAAACTGTGATGGGTGAGATGTGACTGTGTAATAGCATCAGAACATGGAAATACACTTTAGTTGAGGTGTGCTTAACTTAACCAGAATAGCTAGGCATTCATTCCATACCAAAGCCATTTAACATGAATTACCAAAAGAACAGCAGATATTTTGCAAATATCCAAAAGACTTGGAGGTTTCTACAATCTGTCTTATTTTGCCAGCTGGAAAGTATTAATTAAAAGAGAAGCAAGCAGAAAACCCCTTTGGTTGCAGACAAAATGAGAGTGCCATTTTTCAGGGGCTGCATGACAAACAGCTAAGAGAGGGGCTCTGCAGAGGAAACTGAAGAAACTGGGCTTCCCTCACTGGCATGTACCCACAGAGTATTTTCTCTTCTACAGACTGATATCCAGAGCCTGCTCCCCTGTGCTTTTCCTCATATAAATGAAAAGGCAAGTCCATTTTGTCCCCATGCACACCTGTATAAATTCTTGCATGGAGCATACAAACCACAACACATTTTACAATTATCTTCTTCTGCCATCAAAGGGGAGCACCCCCACTGCAGCTACTCAAACACACCCACGTCTGGTGTGACTCTTGAACCAATCAACCTATTTGCATTTATACGACTGAAACATCTAAGAACACAGTGAGAATCAAGCTTGCCTCCAACAACCTACCATCTAAATAGGAAAGAAAAAAAAATCAGATATCAAACCGTTTGGACAAGTGGCACAGAAGATGACAATAAATAAATTTTAAAAATGGGTTATTTACTCTTAATGCCTTTACCAAGGTTCTAGTTCCTCACATGAAAATGATCTTACTCGAGAGCCCTGATACCATATAGTGAAGACAGAGTTAGCTTTCAACAAAGGTATTTCATCTTAAACAGGGCCACTGCTTGGCTTGAAGCTATGCTACTGAATGGTCTTTAAATATGGAAGGAGTTGCATGCCCTAACTAGAAATAGAAGCATAAGAAATCTAAAGAAAGTGTGGAATATTCATCAGGGAAATGTGGAAAAGCTATCATAGCAGTTTCTTTAAATGGCTTTGTGAATTTTATTCTTAAAGATGAATGAAATTAGTTACTTAGTAAACTTAACAATGGGTATAAAAATATCCAATAGAGAAATCAGAAACCCTCTCTTTTAAAAAAAATAATTTTACAAGTTTTTTTTTTAGTATTAATGACTTTCAATGCCTTATCATTTCTTCTGCTTTCCTTTTCACTGGTGATCATTAGCACTAACTGCAGCAGAGCTGCCCCTAACTCATACTGCTCTGAGCTGATGGAGATCCCAAGGTGCTAGTAAGGCTGACACATGATATAGTCAAAATTCTTCCATTCAATGCCCTGTGGTAAGGGGAAAGATAGCAACGTTCTAAAAGACAACTATATGGCAACCTACTGTTTGGGAATTAATTCATCACAGTCTTAAAAATCCTTGGGTTTTGCACCTTTATGGATCTGGTCATCAAAGCAAAGTGTTATTTTCCCCTGGAGTAAGCAGGAAAAGAATAAGAATGTGGTGAAACTGAAGAGTCAGAGGAGTATCACCCTACTAACAAAAAAAAGACTGCTGCCTTTATTCTGTATAACCCAGTTCAAAGTCTTTGCTACAATATTGTGTCTAACTTTAGAGAAGCAAAGGAGGATGTATGATTTCTGAAGCATGGCATCATTGACTTTGCTAACAGGAAAATACACAACTTCAGTTCACAGTTTGGCATTTTTCAGTTTAAACACCAAGAGGGAACATGGTTAAAAGAATGGGAGCTAAAATGCTGAAAAGGGTGAAGTCTCTGGTAAACTCGGCTTAATCACAGGGTCAGTTTAGGGGCATTTCTCTAATTTGATCTTTCATTTCTCTCAGATAAACAAGCCTAATTACTTCTCTCCTTCAGGATAAATTGAGGGAATTATGGCACTTAATTTAAAGCTACTGCTTCATCTTAATAGTCCCTTGGTATGAGGAGACTTCAAAATTGCTAATATGTAGACTGTCAGTAAGCCAAAGGCTTCCTCAGACTTTTAACAGCAGCAACCATTGATTCTCTTGTCATATTTCAAAAGGCAAACCAAAGATGACTAGTTTAAATTTAAGACTCCCAGTGGAATACTCTCTTTCATCTATGCTATGATCTGAGTAGCTCTGCTATTATAAGCTACTCAAAGTAGTCTTTGTAAAGCAAAAGTGCTTTATAAATGTCAGGTTTAACTGAACCCTGAACTGATACCTTTTTTTGCTTTTTTTTGTTACTGAGGGGTTTTTCTGTTCAATTAAAAGTATTATAACGAATTTTTCAAAAAATATAAAATACTATTTTAATTTTTCCTATGCATTTAAACGTTTATGTGCAGCACATATAGATGACTGACAACTAGAGAGTGCCATGGCACTGTATAAAAAATACACAATTTATTCTCAGTAAAAGAATAGTAAAAAGTTTGCCTTTATTTCCACATCCTTCACTTACATGAAAGCTTCTTCCATCTATCTATCAATCAGATCTCTTTAAACACTGAAACAGCAGCTCTGATTTGGCTAAAATGCAAACCTCTGTTAAGGTTCACTACGTTTTCACATCAGCGTTTTTGTGCCTCCTTCATTCTTGAAAAGAGCACCCTGCAATAAAACTCTTCTTAACTTCTTTGTCTACAAAAACTTGGTGGGCATTACACAGGAGGTGAGTTGAGAGCACTCCTCTCAGACTGCCCAACGCTGCCTCCTCGTTTCCCCGTGCTGCCCCTTCTGTACCATCACCTGCCTCTCAGCTTTTCCTTAAGTTGTAGGATGCTGAGGAGAAACCACGGTATCACTCTGTATCTGTGGAGTCCTGCACAGGAATCTAATTTGGATACCTGTCTAAATAACGGCATCATCAAAATCCTACTTGCAGATACTTAGAATTAAAGTACAATCTTTCCTTCAATTCTCCTCTGTTACTGGGGATTTCATTGCAATAGTTTACTGCATAAATACTGCAAAGAAATTAATTTAACAGCATGTGTTACAATTACAGCCAAGCTGCAGGAAAGGGTTCTCTATTCTGCTTGCTCTGAAGTCTGGAGGAATGATCCTGCACAGTTGTAAAAGCTCCCCGTCTTACCCTTGACCTTGGCTGGCCAGCCAGCTCTCTGCAAAGTTAATCAGGGTACGTGTGTATAAAGGACACCCTTTCCTAGGTGCACAATAACGAACTCAGCAAAACAAAGAAACAACTCTGCTGCAAACACTCGGAAGTCAGATTCCACCAGCTCACAGATCAGGCAGGTCAAAGCCAATTTCTTATGGCTCTCATTCGGAAATGATTCTTTATGGGTGATATTTCAGTTTATGATTTAAGTATTGTTCAAATAAGAGAATGCATCATCCTCTCAAACCAAGTAAGTCAACAAATTCTCAAAGTCTTGCTTAGCCTTTCCAAAATATAAATGTTAGGCAACAAAATGAATGGAATATTTCAGCCCAAATGGACAGGTTTTGAAAGTAATATAAAGATCTATCTAATGCAGCTTTAACCAGGTACACAGTAACCTGCACACATAAACACTTTTATATGCATCTAAGCAGTGCTAAATGAGACATATATTATCAAAATTTAAAAGTCATAAATTAAAGAATATTTTTAGTACTTTTTAAAAACTATGTCCCCACAGTACTGTTCGTAGAATTGTCAGAACTTACATGATTTATAATTGAATAAATACCTTAAAACCAGATTTTGAACTAAATTCTATAATTTGTGTGACTTATGAAACCATCCATTTTCTCTGCACATCTAATGATGAATTTGAAGTCCCTACGCAAATGCCAGATAATTTTAATATGTATTGAAAACATACTAAGGTTACACTAGTGCTTGCGTGTCTTTTCTATTTATAGTTAAGTATAAAAGAGTCATATGCACAATCTGAAAAAACAGCAGTGTTGATAAATCCCTGGTTGTGTGTACCAGAAGAATAGCTCTTGGTCTGGTTTGGCATTTAAAGTCTGACTCCTTTTCACACGCCCCAAACCCCACACACATTCTGCTGCTAATACTCAACACAATAGGACTAATACCAGCCGATTAGAACATGCTTCAATAGCATATTTCTCTAAAGGGAATGAATATCCTATAAGTTAAATGATGACACTAGGTTATATGAAATCCCAATTAGCTCAGCAGAAAAGAAAGGCTTTAGAGATATGAAACTGTCAAAGCAGACCGTTCATAAAGGGGTGTGATTTCCTCTTTGCCTTTCAATCTCATTTTCAAAACAGCTCCCTAAACTAGCATTTGCAAATACGTCTGTTTCTGTACACAGAAAGGCTGATTCCATACCCAAATGCTTGCTCACCTGATAATGTAGCAAATGCATATCAGTCTCACAACCACCAGGAATTAGGTTTTTAGCCTTCTGGCCATGTAGTCCTGAGAGGTTAAATCAGTAACAATGCTATCATTCTATTTATAAATGGCTTTTCAATGAAGACCAAAGCTATTTTTCACACAATAAAGTGACCCGTCATAAGACATTAATTTGTGTTTGTTAGCAAAACTTTGTCTAGGGACTACTCTTTTATAATAATGTCTGCTTTTTGCCCCGTCTACCATTTTAAAAAGTGTATTTCTGTATTTTGAGAAGGCCTCCTGACGTTTACAATCTCCTGTCCTGTGTAAGCAATTGCTTCTGAGTCTGAAAAACACTTTGGGTTGGATTGTGCCTGCAGGTCCAGAGGCAGGACAACACTGGCTGGATGAACAGTGCTCTGTCATCTCCTTGGGCTCTCTGCAGCTCTGCAGCCCAGGGAGTGAACTGAGACTGGAGCAGATGAAGGGAAAAGCCATCCAACACGTACTTCAGAGCCCTGTGGAAGTCACCTGGAAATTACAACGTCACTTATGACTATACTACCTGGTCAAACTAGCTTTACAACAGGTACTAGGGAAGGAGTAAAACTCTTCTTCCACAAAGACCTGTTGTAGAGGTGAACTTATAGCTTTGTTATGAAAGATGCTCTGTGTGTTGTAGATGAGCACACATGAAGAGTGTAAACATTGACTTGGTCACCCATCCTTGGGAGATGAAGCTTTTGAACTGAGTGTTGTAAAATGAACTGGCAATTGCCTCACTGCACCTTCTTCTTGGCCTCAGCACAGTCAAGCTGTTCAAAGCCACAGCATTTGCAAAACAGAAACTGGAGTTACTTCACATATATTGCTCTTGCAACCAGGAGTTTTAGAAGCAGCAGAAATTTTTCGAAGTGGAAACCTGAAGCCACTTCCATAACAATTGTTCTCACAGAGAGCGTCAGCAACAAATTAGAGGAAGTCAAGGCAAAAGAAGGGGCACACAAGAATCTCTGGCTGCAACTGATTCTGCTACTTCTTTGTTTAATCATAATTCCAAGTGTCGGAAGTGGGTGTAGCAGGAAAAGCAAATAACAAGACGCTGAATGATAGATTAAAGTCCTTTTTAATTTGGACTTAAAGTTTAACCATACTACCATGGAAAATGCTGTGGCACTCTCATTAATTTTGATGCAAATTTTTCCAGCATATGGTTAGGAAAATTGTTATTTTTAGCATAACACTCAGGGGTAGCTACAGCAGCCTTACAATTTTTTGCTGTGATGGAATTCTGTTTTTCCTCTGAGAGGATAATTTTCTATACGGTCACACCCTATACGGAGAAGCAAGAAATAAAAAGGAACAGGAAAGGAAAAGGGAAAAAGGAAAAGGAAAGAAAAATCACCTACAACTGCTATTATATTTCTTTAGGTCCAGTGGTACAACACAACTATAAAATCACTAACAGGAAATATGCAATGAAAAGGTACCTGCATGTTTAAAGAATCTGTCAGATGTTTTTGAAATCACGGAGCACTGCTACAGAACAGGACTTTTCTGGCAGGCTCAGCAGAAGGAAAGCACCATCTAAAAGTGAATGAATGGCTCTTCTCTTGTTTGCATGTGACTCCCATGATCACAGCAAGTGCAACACCGTTTTTAAATACAGGTGCTACTCAGTGTCTCTGCTGAAACCTGGACTAAAATCTCTGGAAAAGAAAATGCATTCTTTCAACATGAAATAGTATGTTCAGATTCTTCAGTCTGACTGCATTTTGAGAAGCTGCAAGACTGAAACAGATCACTTCCCCTGCTCAAGGATAATGGTAACAGTGTGGCTGCAATTTAGCCCCAACACAAGTTTCCAATGGAATTGTATCTGTATCAGCTCTAACATGGATATCACCTGCTTCCAGCCAGAGCACAACTTCATTTTAAATGGATTGTTAGCCAATTAACTGCGGAAGTAAATCTTAGGAAAAAACTAAGCTACAATAACTACATGCTTTCCTGCCAATATTCACATTCTTCGCTTGCTCTCATTTATAAATCAATGTACAAGGCAAATTAAGACTAGTGATACCCTCTCTATAAGTTCTGCATTGGGAAGTACTTCAGACCAGTGAGAATCACAGAATACCAGGTTGGAAGGAGACCTCAAGTATTACCTGGCCCAGCCCAGGCTGACAACACTCTGAAAGAGGCCAGTTTGAAAAGAGAGATTGTTGCTACTGTAGAGAAAACTGTAGAAAAGCCGCACAGAACAACAGTGAGTTCACACACTCCCAAAGCTGCTGATCAGTGAAACTGTCAAACCCAGCTTTTGTTCATGTAAACAGAGGAAGACTGTTCCTATAACAAACTTGCCCCAATGTGCCCTGCAGGGATTCATGTTGCAATTCTTTATCAATTCCTGTCAGGCATTACTCTGCCAGTTTGTAATCCTATAGCAGGAGAAATCTGCATAAAGAAATGCTCAGGAAAGAAAAAGTGCAATGGCTCATCTTTCTTCATGCCATACATGCCAAAGGACTAAGAAAGCATTTTGTAAGCATGTAATTGGTAATAAACTGGAATCTGTTTTGGTTTTTGGTTTTGGGTTTTTTTTAATTTGCTGGCTGTAATATATACAAGAGGCTGGATTCAAAGCCTTTTTGAAGGTGGCTTGAAGTGACAGCTTCTTGGTCACTTCTTAGGTACTGTGTGGCACTGCAGCAACAATCAAGGAAGTTGGGAGCGCTCTGGAGGAAGCTTTAAGGGAGCATCAGTAAGGTTTTGAATAAAGACAGGCTCAAGATGTTAAGATAGTTTTGCTTCTCGTTATCCTAAAACATGTTTGTTGTTTAGCTACTAAGGATCAACTTGCTATGGCAGATGCAACTGCCTCAGAAAATGCATATTTATTCTCTCATGCATTTCAATTACTTGGAAAGTAAACATTCCTGTTTCCACATGCACATGTGCATCCACACAGCTCTGCATTTCTCAACAGTCTAAGCCCACTCTGCTACGGGAAACACCACATGGCCTGGGAGAAAGAGAGTGAAAGGGAATTGTCAGTCAGTCCAACTCCAGTGAAACCTGCCTGCACTATTAACCTTACAGCAACGGCAGCTTATTTTTACATTAAGCTCATTGAAGGAATTAGAGTGAAAAGTATGCATTTCCTGTTCATACTTTTAGAACATTTCAAGACAGGGTTTTTTTTCTCCTCTAAAGTCATTCAAGCACAGCATCTATCCAGAAAGGAATCTCAACTCTGGCTGTCCTAATCAAACCTTTATGGGAAATTCCAAAAGACAGTTTGCAATGACAGCACTTACAGTTACATATTCCACTGCATTATACAAACATGTTTACTTTGACAGAAGCAACAACCAAGATTTCCACTGCTACTCATCTTAGTGGTCAACAGCTCAGAGTCCCAACCGGCACTAGTGACAAATGGGGTCCCTCAGGCATCTATATTTGGACCAGTTTTATTGAATATCCTCCTTAATGACATAAACAAAGGGATTGAGTGCACCCTCAGCAAGTTCGCAGCTGACACCAAGCTGAGTGGTGCAGCTGACAAACATGAGGGATGGGGCTATCCAGAGGGACCTGGACAAGGTGGAGAAGCGGGACCATGGGAATCTCATGTGGTTTAACAGCACTGAGTGCTGGTGCTGCATCTGTGTCCAGGCAACCCTCAGAGCCAGCACAGGCTGGGGATGAACACATCAAGGGCAGCCCGGACGAGAGGGACTCGGGGGTCCTGGTGGGTGAGAGGCTGGACATGACCCGGCCATGTGCCCTTGCAGTCCAGAGAGCCAAACATGTCCTGGGCTGCAGCCAAAGCACCATGGGCAGCAGGGGAGGGAGGGGATTCTGCCCCTCTGCTCTGGTGAGACCCCACCTGCAGTGCTGCATCCAGCCCTGGGACATTGACCAGGAGGGTGAGAGCCCAGAGGAGGCCACCAAGGTGACTAGAAGGATGGAGCACCTCTCCCATGAGAAAAAGCAGGGACAATCAGGACTGTTCAGCCTGGAAAAGAAAAGACTTCAGGGTGACCTAATTGCAGCCTTCCAGTACCTGCAGGGAGTCAACAAGAAAGAGGGAGAAAAACTTTTACAAGAGCATGGAGTGACAGGACAAGGGGGAATGGCTTCAAACTGGAAGAAAGTAGGTTTAGATTATATATTGAGAAGAAATTCTTTACTGAGAGGGTGGTTGGGCACCGGCACAGTTTGCCCAGAGAAGCTGTGGATGCCCCACCCCTGAGGGGTTCAAGGGCAGGCTGGCTGGGACTTTGAACAGCCTGGTCTAGTGAAAGGTGTCCCTGCTCATGGCAGAGGGGTTGGAACTAGAATGATCTCTAAGGTCCCTTCCAACCCAAACCATTATACAATTCTGCAATCTTCAAATACATATAAAACCTGAAACCTCTAAAAACAAGCATTTTCTGATCTCGTAGTCTATTGCAGTTCACAGAATGCAGGGAGACAATTAACAACAATATCCAAACACTGGAAACAACCCCTGCCCCAGACGAGTTGCAAGCTATAATGCTCCCTATCCACCTTACACAAAGAGCAAGAGGCTGACATGTGAATCAATTAGTGTCTGACAACTCCATTTAGTCCTAAACATATGCCATCATCTCGTTCTGTAAATGTCATCTGCAAACTGTTTCTTCTCCCACCAGGCCCTGTGCAAAGAAGTTACTACCAGGATTGCAGGAAACCATGTATGGCATTTAACCTCAGGAGAATATGGAGGAAAGGGTAGATCAGTAACTTCACGGTACTTACACAGAAAATGAAAAGCAAGAGCAGCAAGTGAGCTTTTTCAGAAATGTTTGCCTATGGCAAAGCCACCACGGCCATGAGATTTTTATTGTCCAAAATGCCACATGTGTCTGTGGGACTGTGTGGGATGTGGTGAGGTAAATGTGGGATTATGCTGGGAAGAGAAGGAGAGGGAGACGAAAGGAGAACAACAGATGAGCCTATCTGAATTTTTTGCTTTGTCTGTACTGGGATACTTAAATTAATAAAAATGTTTATGCATGACTCACAAAAATAGCGGATGGATTAATTACTTCCAAACATATGAACTGATATTTGTTATCCCAAATGAAAATGAGAAAAGGAGGTCTAATGCTTTTCACTGTGTTCAGTGGACTAGGGGGGTAGATCAGTCTCTTCCTTTCATAATTTTGGAGCATTTGCTACTTCTTATGTAAGTGGAAAAGGCAGTTACATTAAAATATCAGTCCCACCCAAGTTCAAGCCCCAACACCTGAAAGTTTGCCAATTTTTTGTGTGTATCACTAGAAAATAGTACTGCACTATTTTCCAGGATTGGTCTGCCACTCCTATGTACTTTTCTCCATTCAAATATTTTCTCAGAACATCTTTTGTTATGGTATTTTTATATCTTTCAGAGTGAGGAAAGTTTATTTTACAGACAACTAGCTCAGGCCATGTTGAACTGCACAATTTATTTCCCAAGTATAAATACTGCTGCTATTGTTTGCAGTTGAAGACATAAATAATGCAAAAAAAGCACTACTAAGTATGCACAAAGTTAAATCCCCTATGCCCAAAACATTTTAAATTTTCATAAATCAAAGCAAATATATTTTTGCTATCAGAGTTGTTGGAAAAAAGTTTCCTTTAAACTACTCAGGATTAGCTTCACTATCTATTTGTATAAAAGGTCAGCAGGGAGAAGGTGCAGGTGTTACTAGAAAAGCTCATGGTTATGATCCAGTGAGTCAGTTTTTCCCTCAGGTCAACAGTGGATAGGGCAGTAAGGTTCTGCTTTCAAGCAGATAAAGGGAAAAGTATTCGGAAATGCATGGCCATGAAAAAGCCATGCACACAGGTCTGGGTTTCCCTGCACGCAGTGTTAGAGTATTAGCAGGTCATTTTTAACAAATGAATAGCTCTCTTATGCTTCATATTTTCCTGAAGTCGTATTGCTCTATACAGTTGTCCCACGCCATTAAGCAGTGACAATGTTGCAGCCTAGAGGTAGCTTCTTTTCAGTGATGGGTGAACTGATTTTTGTGTTTTTTCTTTGTATAATTCATAAGTTAGCATGACCAGAGTGTTGAATTGCAAAAGTAGGACATCTGTCACCATGGGGAAGCAGTGGGGGAGTACGCAGTGTGCTTCTGACAGCTGTGGGCTTGTCTGTGGTCACTAGAAAGGTGCCTACTTGATTTTTTTTCTACTTTAGCATTCCAGACATTGGGCTTTGTCATCATTCAAATTTCTTCTACAGAATATAACCTTCCTGATTTCTAGCCAGTCATATTTTTCCCAGCCACTAGATCCTTCCTTTGTGTTCCTGGGACTCGCCTAAGCACATTGAAGCACTCCTCACGGCCATTCTTGTCTAGCAGATAATGCAATATCTCAAGTTACACAACCACTGCAGAGAACAGGAGCTGGCTTAATTGATTTTTTGTAAAAGGATGGATTCCAAGTTTGCTGCTAACATAGGCAAAGATGGGATGAGCTGCAGTGTCACAAGTACAAAGGCATGAAGGAAAGCATCACATGGGACAAAGTAATCAGACACAGCTGCCCAGGTGAAATGAAACAGAATTAGGCAGACTTATTTCAGTAAATCCTTATCGCAGGAATATCCTGCTACTTATATTAGTTGTTTCTGGGATTTCTCAGTGCAATCCACAGAAGCAGCTATGCAGATTTTATTAATGGCACATATCTTTTCAGTCTCTTTTGAAGTTCGTGTCTTACTACTGCAAACTGCTTTCGGCCTCTGCAAATGCAGTGGGAAATCATGAATATATGTACTCTTCCTCCTCTAGGACGCTGGTGTTTGTTTACAGTTCAGCAGTACTGCTGCATTCACTGGCAGTGGCACAGCATTGCACAAGTGTGAGGATCGAGAGACTCCAGCCCGGGAAACAGTTGCTTCCTCGGCTGCTGAGGCAGCTCCATTTGTGGCCGCACACGGTAACACAGACTGGTGGTCCGCTCTCTGGAGCGACCCAGAACGTGGTTCTGGTTTACCAGAGTCAGCTGCATAGGACGTGCTCAGGAGTTTGCAGGGATCTGCCGTGGTCTCTGGCACAGAAGCACACCCCGGAGCCTGCATTTCCAAGTGCCGCTGGGCGTCGGAGCGAGCGGGGCACGACACACGGACACGCAGACACACGGCCAGGCAGCGTGGCCGTGGCAGACCCTGCGGGGGCAGACCCTGCGGGGGCAGACCCTGCGGGGGCACACCCTGCGGTGCCATCCAGCCCGGCTTCCCAGCGCAGAGCGGCCGGCGGGAGCGCGCCCGGCGGGAGCGCGCCCGGGTAGCCAGGCCACGGCCGGGGCAGGGGCTGCGCGGAACTGCCCTCGCCACCGCGCTGGACATCGGGCACGGCCTCAAACCTCCCGCTGGCCTGAGGATCAGGAGCATTTCAGCCTGGGGACCTTGTGTACTGCGCTTTCCAAGAGTCTGTATCCTTTGGCACCCTTTCACCCTTGCTATTTAAACGGAGAAATATGTAATATTCCAGGAACAACTACGTATGAGGCGACTATCTTCTACACCAGCACTTCAACTACGTCATTTGAGAAAGGAAGTCCACTGAACCGCTATATTTTTATATTCCACCTTTTTCCAGGAAGTGTTTCTTCTTATCTCGATCTCTTTTTTCATCAACAACAAAATAAGCACTTCAACAATTCACTAACAACAAATTTCTCCCACTGCTGGAACTCAACTTTGAATCAAATCTTGATGTCAGTAAGCAAGGAGCTTACCCACACTCCAACGTGCATAAAGCTGTTTCTATTATTATATTCTACCAGCTATATAGCTTCTTTTCTACTATTATCCATGTTTTTAATACTATCTTGTAAGACACCTTCTCCATTTCTGTAGCATTTTTGGCCCCTTAGAAGACTAAAGATAGGACCCAGAAATACCCAGTATTAAACAATACACATAAAAAACGGGAAAATTCTCTCAACACTCAGAAAATTAGCCGAGGTGTAAGAAATTTCTTGATGATGCTTCTTACTTTCCAAAATAATTATATATCTCCCCCTAGGGGAATCTTAATGGCTTTGCCTACACTAAACTAAAAGCCCTTTTACTTTATGTAGTCCATGTCTGAGGGAAGCACAGGATCCCAGAGAGATGCAGTTTTTGCATGTACTCTAATGCAGTCATTCACTAAGAGCATCACCCAGCTTCTCAGTCTGTGACCGCTAGTGATGTTCTCCCTGTCTTCAAAATATTCTAGGCTGGAAGTCTGAAGGCAATCATTCTTTCATCTTGTTTACTGTTAAATTAAAACAGTAGGTAATAAAAAATTATTTAATGTTACTTTTAAGGAAGACTTCTACTCTGTGCTTTAACAGCCTGCGAGCTGCTACACAGAATATTTTTGTAATATAACTAGACAGAGAATTCATGTTACTCACATCATTCACATGAGGGAGTTCAGCTCACATATTTCAGTCCAGTAGACTCGAAAAAAGAGCAATCTTGCCCTACACAAGCTTGCCCTACACACCTTATGTACACATCTGCCTGGACTCTGCACATGCAGGAGCACAGGTAACCCAGGCAGATGGGTCCTGAGGAAGCAAAATGTGTTTAGCCGTTACTAAAAGCTTACTGCAGAACTCGAGATGCCTACAGCAGGTCGCAGCAGATTCTCAAGCAGTCGAAGTTACTGAAGTGTTTTGATGCAGTGAGACCCTCCCCAGGATACAGCAGCTGAGTAACTGGAAGACCTGAGTTTCAACCAGCAAGAGAGAAACTGGACAGTCACATGGATTGCAGAGTCCAGCTCCTAAGGGACATGTTTGTGTATGGAACAGCCTGTTACATATTTCTAGCAAAACACTAATTTCAGGCATTAATGTAAGTCAACCATTAAAGATTATTTACTACAGTCGCAGTTTGCCTTAAGACGCAGCATTTGGGTTTTGCCAATAACATGGAAAAGGTGCAGGCACGAGATTTAATTACCTTACCATACAGGTTCATATTTCACATACTTTTATCTCATCAACTGTGGCAATATTTAAACATAATTTTGTTAGTATTCTAAACTTCTCCAAGTTTCTATTTTAGGGAAATACACAGAAACAAAGAATTATTTTAACCTGAATGCTGAAAAAAATATTCTTTTTCCCTATCAAGTACTGACTAGCTACATGTTTATCACCCACAATAAACCAACAGACCAGAACAGGGTTTTTAGTCAATGAACCATGAAGTCTAAATAGAACTTGCTGTTTTAGCCTGTCAGTCTGACCACAGAAAATGACATTTAAATGACCAGAGAATCACAGAATCGGAGGCTGTAAGAGACGTCAAGAGACCATCTAGGCCATCAGGGCTTGACTGACAGCCTGAAGGACAATTCACCCAAGCCAAGGTCCATTCCTTTTTCCCAAGAAGCCACTAGGAGCAAGCTGTGAGTCACAGGAATTGTTCTGGAGGTGCTGCCCTGCACACCACCATCTTTGCTGGGGATTCACATCCCTTACCGGATGACAACAAATGACCTGTCAAGACTGTACCTGATCAGTAAGAACCAGGTAAGGCTGTAGAGCAAAATCCAGTCTTTATTTCTTTAAAATGTTCTGTATTATTTAGTCCATTCTCTCCCCGCGTGTCCGGATAAATACAACTAAAACTCCCGTAAGTGTTTTTCAGACTTGTTTTCAGAAACCTTCAAAACACAGTATGTGCACATGTACCTCAGTGCAAACCACAGTTCACGACTTTGCTTAAATGTGATAGGGGGGTTGAAGACAAAATGACGGATTTTGCGCTGACCTGTGTCTGTCACTTTTGCTGCAAACAGAGCACTTTATATCTCTGACCCTACAGCCAGTGGTCCTGAGGAACAATGGGTGCTCATTAGGTTTCAGCAGCTTTTCACCTATTTGAAAGATGATGTTTCTTTTCTTCCCTTTTCTAGGTTTACCAAACCCCATCTGGCTGTTTTGTGCAAACATTCCGTATTTGCTGTACATTAAGTTTCCAATATTTTCATCCTAAGAGCAGAGTCAAAAAGCAACTGCCTTGCTCCTGGCCTCAGAGGAGGTCACATTAATACATCTGATATTGACAAGCCTATGAATATATTGCAGAACAATGTTTGCTTTTTTTGAAACAGCATCACAGTGTTGACACACTCAGCTTGCAGCCCTTCACAATTCCCCATTCATCCTTTGCATTATTGCTGCCAAGCGGTTATTCTTCACTTTATGTTTTGCATCTGATTTATTCTTTGTCTGCTTTTGCATTTACGGAATTATATGCTATTGATCTCAGATTATTTCTTCAATGAATTCTAAATTCCAATCTGTCTCTCAAAGGATTTAGAAGCAGTTTCAGGTTGTTATCATGCAGATGTTTTACAAGCATGCTCACTGCTCCCTTAAACTCGGTGTGGAAAGTGTCCCCACAGGGATGGAAGGACCTGCTGAATCCCATCTGACCCAGCTCCCCTTCCTGGCAGCAAACCACTGAGAGCTGAATGCTGAGCATGTTGTTTTGAACAGTTTTACAGTGGACTTCTATTTTTACCCCATTAGATTGCTAATCAGAATGCTACACAGGGTTCTGTTCAAAGCCTCACTCAAGTCAGATATATAACAGCACTTGGACTTTCTAACATCTTCCAGGCTACCTAACTATTGAAAAAAGCAAGGAACTTGCCCTGATAGTTGTACATCACAAAGGAACATTCAGTGCTTTTACCTCCTTCCTACTCTCAAGATGGTTGTTCAACAGTTTGGTCTACTATGCTGCTGAAGCTCGGGAAACTCCTTTGCCTAAGATTCCTTAGCTCCTGGTTTTCTTCTGTCTAAAAAGAGATACAGCACCATGTGCAACTCCAGACCACTGGGACCTCTCCCCCATCCTGCATGGCTTAGACAATTGCTAATGCTTCAGAAATTGCTTCAGCTATTTCTGTAAACAGTCTAGGATGAGTTCCATCAGAAACTGCCAACTTGAATATATCCAACTTATCTAAACACAGTTTAACTCATTATCCTCCCGTTCTAAACTGCCTTTTATTCTCTGCTAAAATCCGCCAGGCCTCTCTGAGTCTGTCATCTGTGCTCGTGGGGATGACTAAAGCTAAGTTAAAATCCATGTAATAATAACTGAAATGTCTGCCTGTTACATTTTAAATTTGTCTTAAGATAAATGTTGAATAATTCCAAGCAGAAAAATTAGCTCTCTGAATCTGTATCTACAACAATATTTTCTAAGGAAATACATTTCAAAATAATTTTAAGTTTTTCCTGCTTTCTTTCAAAGTACCTATTTATAACTTCCAACTACTGAGAGATATGGAGGTTAAATCACAGTTAAATCACCTCACTTACGCAGTGATATATACTTAATTATTAGTACAACACTTTCACCATTCAGTGTAATTTCTACCAACAAATCACAAGAGAAACAGCACACAGTCACCAGTTTTTAATTTCTTTCACTATGCACTATTTAATTAGTTGTAATTTTACTTTTGAGATATTATGTACTGTAGATTTATCTAGCTAAAGCCTTTTAAATACTTTGCCAAATTAGTGGATATAGCGATTTCTGCCCTGCCCGCATCATTGTAGCACCTCTCTGCAGCCTGCAGCACACATTAACAGTCTTCCTTTGGCCAACTCTTCATTTTTTCCAAAGAGAACCACACTTCACAGCTTTTCATTTGGAATTGTTAAAGCAGTGCTTTGGCAGATAAGGTCTGTAAGCTACATATAAAAATGCTAAAGGCAAACTTCAGTTTGTACACCCTTTGCCTGTTTTGGTCCAGATATATAACAGCAAAGAGTTTCTATCAAATGTGATTTCTCATTTTAACAGCATTTCTGTTGCTACCTTGAGCAACTATTCATGCCCTTTTGAAATTAATGCAGGAATTAATAATTTCAACCATATTTACTTGGTTTGCAAACTATTTACAAGTGTGAGGTCCCAGGGCCTAACTCTATACTTAGAATTCTAACCAAATAAAAACCCTCTAGAACTGCTTTAGTGCTCTAATTAAATGTAGTGTGCCATTAACCTAAAAAATATTTATGACCATTTCTTCCTCTCCGTAATTATTTCAACTTTTACTTGCCAAACCATGAAATCCATGGTAAAGCAAAAAAAAGGCAAAAAAAACCCCAACCAACCAACCAAAACCAAACAAACAACAACCCCCCCCAACCTAAAAAAATGTAAAAAAAAAAAAAAGACCTGAGTTGGTCAAGTGTTCCAAATTTTTCTTTTTACCAGTGAAAAAAACCCACTGAAGGTGTTTGCACACTGAGACAACAAACAGTGGCTATAAATCACATGGTAGCTCATGTGTTCCTTTCCCTCCTCTTGCTGATCTCCCTGGAATCAAAAAAAAGGATAAAAATTGATAGAAAGAGTAAGAGCTAATATAAAAAAGCCCCATGGATTTATAAAAGCTATGCGAATTCAGATACAACTGTGTATTTTTTCAGATTTGTTGTAATCTGGGCATAGCAACTGCCAGAGTGTATAAGCCCGAGCCTGAATTACTTCAGCTTCATGTGAGGAATGGAACCCGCTGGCCCAAACTTCTTTCCTGGAGCAGCTCTACCAAGGAGCCTCTTCCGAGAGGCAGCTGCGGTTTCCCTTTTGCTTTCTCATCCCTGAGTCTGCACGAATGACTTCTCAGGCAACTTTCTGCTGATTTCTAATGTCACAGGCACTGGAGTGATCACCTGGGAGCTGCGGGCACGGTGCAGTGTCAGCATCTTGGTGCCAGCCCCCAGTGTGCTGAGGCAGCAGGCCCCAGCTGTCCCTCGTCCCCGCAGTGTCTGTTTGCCTTCAGCAAACATGCTGTGCATCCAGATGTGTCAAAACGCCTCTCCAAGAAGGGCCTGTACTTAAACCAGGGAGAGCTCTGGACAAGCAGCTTTCAGGAGTATTTCATGTTTTATTTATCAATATGCTGCTTTAGAAATCATTCCCATCATGCAGGGCTCAGAAGCAAGAGTGGAGGGATGCATCCATCTATCGTACCTGCTGCCTCTCCACAAAGGAAGAGGCCAGAGTGGAGATGCCAGAATGGCATGGATGCTCTCAGTCTGTGGCAGATGGACTATCACTCACCTGCAGCATAAATGCTGATGATGTGTAAGGACTTGGAGAGTTACAGAATTCTCTTCTTTTTTTTGCTGCTGCTCCCAGCAGCAAAATTGCATTAGAAAAAATGTGAAATGTATTTAATAATTTTCATGGTTTGAACACCTCTCTAGGAATTTAAGTCCGTATCACTGGCTAATGAATGAGAAATCCTGAAAATATAGAGAGATTATGCATTATCCAGAGAAGTCTCTTGAAGAAGCTGCGAGAGGTGACAGACACAAGAAGAGTCAAAGCATATGAGGGCATACATGACAAATTCTAGATCAAATTTATGTCTTCACACAACTTCATTGAGAGACATTAAGCAAGGGACGGGACACTCCTAAAGGGAAGGGAGATTTAATTTCCCTTTGCAATTACAGTGCACTAACTAACAGATAAGTGCCAAAATAGAATCTGTTTCACATGGTGTTTAATTTTGAAGAGTTCCTACCACTATCACTGTGCTGGGAGTAGTAAATGGAGTGTGCAACATGACCTGGAAACATCTGACATACTCCTTGTATATGCACCTGCTTTGTACTCTCCCTGAAATCTTTTACGCCGCTCCACACATAAATAAGTTTGATCCTGACTTTTAGCTGTTTAAGAATAGAACAAGGGTACTCAGTCAGCCCCCTGAACAAAACAAGCAAATATTACTTAAACTATGCAATTTCCCACAGGGTCTGGTCAAAATTGCTTTCAAAAAGTCATTTACTCTATTCGGAAACAGGAGTGTTTTGTAGTGAGGGATAAAACTATATCCCCATCTACTGTGTGTACACTGAAGCAGTTATTCTGCCATCTGGAGGATCTTTCTAACGTTTCAGAAAATCTCAATCCAAACACAGTCCACTTTGGGCAGTGCTTTTTTATTATATATTAATATATATTCCATAGAACAGACATAAATTTTCAGGAATTAAATCTAGGGCGTGCATTTGTGAAGCCAGAGTATTGACCCTATCGAAATAAAAAAACAGATTTACTGCTACTACTTCAGTTCTTTTCCATTAGTTTTTCCCTAAAGCACTCTCCTTTAGTGTACAACCCCTGGCCCAGAGGTGCAGCAGCATCCAGGATGGCTCTCTTGCTGTCCTGGTAAACAACTATTTGCATGTTTCCTTCCTTTGCTTTGTTTATCTTTTATACTTAACTCAGTAACCTCTCCAGGGCAGGCACTGCCTCTTACTCACAGCCACACAATTCCTGCTCTGAGCACACCCAGAGGCTCTCACCAGCTGAGGTCTCCCAATGCCAGCACTGCAAACAACATCGAACACCACGAAGCTGGAGGCTGCTCCACGGCACGGCACCGCTCGGTTTGAGGTTTTGCATAACATACAGATAATTTTCAGTGTCTGAAGAAGGACTTTGCCATCAACACAAGAAATCGGATTCATACAAACAGCAACAGAGCTTGCCTTCTCAATTTCTCTAACATAGATTTAGACGTAGTTTTTCTTGAGCTACTGATAGGGAAGGCTGAAGGAGATGATATACTCCTCCTCTATAGATATCTTGATTCAGGATAAAGACGACTGACTGCTAGGTAACGAAGGCATGTCCAGAAAGTTTTCTGCAGTCCACATCATAACTTTTTCACAAAATCTCACTGACAGCCAGGGGGGATTGGGCATAGGCCAGTAGCCACAGTAGTACTTAAACTATCTACAGCCAATTACAATGAAAACGAAAACACAAAACTGCAGCATCAGGTGAAACTGCTAATCCTAGAAACTGGTCTTAGGTATCAGCTGTACAAAGTAGTGGAAAGGTCCTTTATATTCCAAAGATAAGCCTTATTTATTTCTACAGAGGTGTCCGGAGATTATAACTGTGATTAAACTAAGTCATAACATCACTCCTATAATTTGCTTTAAAACTTCAAATGAAATTAAAAAGCTCAATCAAAATCTAAATAATATAAAATAATTTTTGTAATCGAACTTCCTGCTATTTATTCTCTTATAGAAAGAGACATGCCATGACTTAAAATTCAACGAAGAATTTGCACTTCTGAAATCACTCTGAAATAAAAAATGCAAGATATTCATGGAACACAGGATATTTACTCTGCTTGTGGAATCAGCTTGTTGCTAAATGCTAAAGGAAATGTGTACCATTATTCCCTGTGACTCCACCCGTCCCTGTGGGAATAATAAAAGGAAAGCAAAAAAAAAAATCACCTTTCTACTTTTGCTTGATTTTATTTCTCCTTACCAGGATTCGTTTCGGCAGACTGGTAACAACAATTTCATTGTCCCAACAGCCATTCCTGGTGGAGAAATTTTCTGACATGCAGCTATCTTTCCATGGAAAGTCTTCTGAGTCCATCCCAGCTTGGAACACGGGCCTGCCCAGCTCCTCAGTTCCTTAACAAAGCCTGGAGTGACCAAGTGCAGCACTAACAGAATGAGAATGCCAGGAATCTGTGGTATTTCGTGGTTTGCATAATGGTTCTACTTAAAGACAGCCTTCAATGTAATTGTTTTTAAATGGGATTTCTATCATTTTTTTATCTCTCAAATGGATAAAGACTTACTTCAAGCAAGTACTTTCCAGCATTTTTTCAAGAGACGCTTTGCACTGATCACCTAAAATCAAATGTACAATAGAGAAAGATCTTTTTTTTCTTTTCTGTTTTCTTTTAAGTTAATCCTTGTCTTTTCTCTGTGCAGTTATGATCAGGGCTGCTTTTTGAAAAGTGTGTCTTTCTGTTCTTCAGTCTGTTTAATCACTTCTCAATATTTCAGTGTTATTGCTGTGAGCATTATTTTATTACCTTTCTAATTTTAGGGGCTGTTTCTTCGTATCATCTCATTTCAAAAAAGATTTTCTTAGTCCTTGATTATCTTTTTGCTTTTGGAAAAATCTTTTTCCTCAGTATGCCACATACACATCTCATGCCTTATAGTTCCTGAGTATTTCACTCAACCTTAACGAAACTAGGGATGAAATGCTTTAGTTGATAAAATATCATAGGACAAAAGATACTGGTCGCATCATCAGCAAGATCTTTGCTTCATATGCTCAAATGACCTAGAAAAAAATCATGCATTACTGAGTTATCAACTGACAGATCCAACAGCAGCTACTTTTAAGGGTGGCATCTTGCCTTTTGGCAAGAATTTTAATTTTTCACTCCATGTGCATTAGTGATAAATAAGTGGGACGATTAAAAGTAGATCAAAAAGTAGAAACAAGAGTAGAAAAGCTCACTAAGCACTAGTCTAACTGCTCCCAGGAACCTAAAAAAGAATCTTTTCCACGGGGTATATTTCAGTGTTGAAAATAAATAGAATGTCTTTTCTTCCTTGCCTAGTTCTACACACTTTACAGCTCACTCCAAACTCATCTAGATAGGATGGATTTCACAACTACCTGCACCTTGTTACCGAATGAATTTACTTGGGAAAAAATATTGTAGTGGAAAAACACACTTGGTCTCAACAGACACAAAATAAAATAGACAAAATTCTTGAAACTTTTTAAATTCTGTTCAGTGGTTCCTTAGTTGCACTAATATGTAACACAGGCATAAGCTACAGTTCAGTTTCACTGTTGAGAGCCATGAATGTCTTCTGAGAGTACAAAGCTGGTTTATCTTTTAAATGTGACTGTAGTCAGAACTGTTTGCTTAAAGGGGGCAGTATATGCCCTTAAACACAACCATCACAAAATCCCTGATTTTACATGAAGTGTAAACCAAGAATTACATCAGTCTGCTGCATCTACTTGTCCCCTCTTTTTTTAAAAAGAAAATCTAAATGGAGTTGGCATATATCACAAAATGTTTACAGCCTTTGTGGGTCCCAATGGCATGTTTTTCCACCAGGGCTCATTCTGTCATATCTAGAAACTTTATTTTTAGCCAATGGCAAGTTATTTTGGTTTAAAAGACCAGTCTTAGTACCAGTACTTCACTTGTATGTTGCCAAGTTTAGGTCCTGTTACTTAACAGAAACTTCCTTGGTATCCTAAGGACACCACCAGTTCATCAGCAGCACTGTCAGCAGGCTCATCTCCGCTGGAGGAGGGAAATACCCACGGACACATTCAGGGGACTTGTTCCTCCATTTCCCCAGAGAGAGACAAACCTCCTCCCGCCTTCTTGTGCTGTAGTTCCCTGGCTTTTATTCCTACTCCATTTCAGAGAGGAACTACTCACTTACTGAGGCAGTCTAGTAGAACAAAGGAACCAAGTGTTAAATTAGAAGCATAAATCCCCTAATTTCTCTCAAGATTTAAATTTCCATTCCCAAAAGAGGGATGAAATTGCCAACTCAGCAGCTAATGCAGCAATAATTGAGGAATGTCCCGTGTGTTGATTACTTCACAGATAGCAAAGAGCCTATGCAGGTGGCTAAACTTACTGGATCAATAGTGAATACAGATATTTCAGATTAATAGATTGACTCCTTCGTGGATGGTTACTGTCACCAGTGCAGCACTCACACGTTGGCCAGAATTCCTACAGCGGAACACAGCAAATCAAAGTAGCAATGCCTCTGATTGATACCACACCACTTCAAAGACAAAACACAACTGTAGCTGGTATTTCTGTGTACATGTGAATAATTCTGCTGTAGTGTTCTAAATTAATTAAACTACTTTTATACCCAGTTTAGTGTAGACATATCTAAATCAATTTAAATAACACTCTGGGGAATTAGATCCATCTATTAATTCATTAAATCAAAGTAAAACTACTGAAGTGCAGCTGAAACAATTTAAAGTACATCCACCAAATTTAAATCAATTGCATTACGTAAGTGTAAATTATTAATCTAATGAATCCTTTACTGATTGCTATTGATTTGTTTACTAGTAAAATAAATATTTTCTAATTGTCATTTTGAGCCAACCCATGTGACCTCTAGTTTCCATACATGCACACACACACGAATGGATGCTTGCATCCATACACAGCAATCTTTAGCCAAACGCCTGGGGGGGTTTTCAGACCTAAAGAATGAGCAGCTTCTTTTTACCAGTGTTACAGCTGGAAACCAACAGCAACAGAAGTCACAGCACAGCTTCTGAGTTGCTGCACAAACCGGACACATTTGCTATAAAATTTGGCATTTAAGAATTACAATTATTGATAATGGGATGTTAATTGCACTTCTGGACTGTGTTTGGCTAAGTCTGTCCCTGTAGAAGAAAAACCCCATACAGTAAGCAATGTATAGAGTACTGTCCACATATTCCACTAGCAACGGAACGGACACTGTGCCTATTGTTACCCCTTGTGATTTTTCACAGGGTGTTTCTAAATTTCCAGTGCCAGGGGATGCTTCAGGCCTTTGCACACAACACATGTGGTCAGACCCCTCAGCCCAGTGCCACCTCCTGCCTGTGACCTGCAGGCAGTGAACCTGTGCAGAAATAGAGGTTAGGTAAGAAAAATATGAACAGTATCCTTCTTAGGGTAAAAGAGAAAACTGCCAACTCTGCAACAGAATAAAACTGTTATGATATTGGGTATCTGCTTCTGATCCTGCTTATATTGGCACAAGTTAGAAAAGAGACCAATATGCAGTTACCAATTGAAAGCTACAAAATACAATTCAGTCATTACTAAATGAGTTGATTCTAAAGACAGAGAAAAACAGCTTGTTATTTTAGGAATGAAAACAGATATTTTCTAAATATTTTGCAAAAAATTTTTGTAAAATTCAGCTCATACAAAAATAACTCCAATATTACATTATATATAACATTAGCAAAACTACTACAGTAAAAAAACTTGGCTTCTAACAAGTGGTTATTTAAGAATTGGATTTTAAACCTGGAGCTCCTTGTCCATCTTGTAAATTCTCAAACTTGCTTCTGTAGAAACACTGTTCCTTTATTCAGCAGAGCAAAGATGGAGATCTGCCAAACTGTTATGCAAGATAATGAAGCAGTTTCTCAGAGGGTGAGAGATCACATGAAATCACATGCACTACTGAAAGATTAAAATTTCAGGAATGTTGAAAGTTTTACCTTCCATTAACTTCATAAATTACATGACATTTTAGTTTCAAGTAACTACTTTGCTCTCTAAGTTTTAAGAGTACATAATAAACTAAGGATTTGTATTTTCAAAACCCTATTCCATTTTTACTATCTTTCACATGGACAGTAAATTCAAATCCTAGATGGAAGAAAAAAGGTCTCTAACAATGGCAACTGCTCAAACTGAAGCGCGGTTTCATCTACTCTTTCTCATTCTTCTGCTGATGAAAATGATAAAGCTAACAGTTCATGAAAATCCAGATTTCTGCATCAACATGGATTTCCATACTTGCTATGATAGATTAACTTACATTTGAAAGGTTCTTTCTTAGCCTCAATTCCTATTTTGACTCTGCAGGTCAGGACTCTTTTGCCTACATGGAATTTTATATTTCAGTTTCAAAAGATCAATTCTATTAAGGATTTTGTGAGTAGAACCTGTCATAATGATGTGATCACGGAACTGGTATTTCCCATAGCACAAGTCACAAGAGGGCTGCATACATATATTTTACCATCATTCTACCAAAAGAGGTATTTTCAGTAGTTGTCTCTGCTCCAGCCTTTCCTTACAAGGAGTTCAAAATTTACCTTCAGTATGAGTCACTTTTTTACAATCTGTTTATGAGCTGTGCTGATCAGTGTCCAGCAACTCAAACGATTCAGTCCTGAAGGGCCTAATAAGAGGCAGTTCTCATCAAAAGGTGACTGTGATGATACCACGTGAGGTAGACATGGTCTTCTCAGATGACGTTCGCAGAGAAAAAAGATGTTTTAAGGCTATTTTTTCCTTTGGCACAATTAAACCAGCTTTTAAGTTCATGAACTTTTTATTTTCACTTTTAGAATACATAATAAAAAATATTAATATGTTGCAATTTTTTTAACAGGAAAATGTACACCTTGAGACCAAGCACAATAAAAGGAGGCACATTATATCTTCTATCATAAATCTTAAGCTTTTAAAGCTTTAGTTTTCCTATATATTACTAAGTAGTCAAATAAAACCACTGAAAGAAAATTATACTTTAGTTGTCCCTTTAGAGCTTTTTCCTACATTGGAAGAAACAGTTATTTTAAGGATTAATTATACACACAGTAATTTAAGGCACTGTCTCCAGAGCCTGCAACATGCCTGGCTAGTTCACAGTTCCAGCATACATGTTACTCACTAAATGTGTAACAACTGGCTGAACAGTTCAGGAATCTGCCCGAGAGGCCCTCCAGACTGCTCCTTACTGCCCCAGAGAACATTCCAAACTCCAAACCCTTTATCAGAGTTATGGGCTGTTCCCTGAGAATCACTTTTTAGTTCAAAAAGACTATTACAAATATATATTTAAATTCTCCAAAATGGAAAGCTCCAAAGCTCAGCCCCTGCTCACCATGATTGGTGGCAGATGAGAAGCCTTATGTCCCAGGACCATGTCAATGAACCAATATTCCACCCTGGCATCTCTCAATTTTTAATAGGTATTTATTTCATTTATTTTAAATAAACAGACCCTGAGATGTATACAGAGAGTTCATTTGAGACTCCCATCAGCTAGATAGCTTTTCAGTGATACCAGTCCATAATTGTTTACTTAAGATCCTCCAGTATCACAAATGACTTCCAACGATGAGATGCACAACTTTACATCTTTCTCTATAGATCTGAAAGAAACACGGGATTCTACAAAGCTCAGAATTTTACCCAATGTAATACTGAGATACTTGAGAAGACAGCTGCCATACTATTAAACTAAAATACACAGCCACTGATACTCAGCTTCTTGGCAAGAACTGCCTGACAGTGCAGAAATAGGATGCTGGTCTGCTCAGTCATGTGTCCCTTTAGACATTGGTAATATTTTGTCATTTTGCCAGTATTCATTCATGCCTTTTGGATATGATACACCACAGCCACACACATACAGCGATGCTCTGGCTCAACAGTCAGTTATTACCTGACTGCTCTGCAGGTCAAAGTTCAAGCAAATACAGAGGAGAAATGTTGCAGTGGGATAATTACATGTACAATGGATCGTCTCAGGGTTTCCAGCTGAAGAACTACAGACCATTCTCAAGCAGGCAGACCATTAGAGGGTATCCCTGTGGAGAATCTTGTGCTGGCAAGAGATGGACTGGATGACCTAACAGGACTTTTCCATCACTAATATGATTCTCTGAATTTCATGCTTTTTGACAATATTACAAGGTTCGACAGGCATTTCTCTTCAGAAGAGGGATTAAGGTCAGCAAGAATCAGCATCAACTAAAAAGTGCACATGAGGCAATTGTGACTGCAGTAGGCAAAAAGACATTCACAGTCAGAAAAGTAGGCAGTGCTTGTGTCTTCTGTACATGCTAAAAGCTGTGATGTAATCAAAGATCTATATGGAGGAACAAGGAGTACGAGACTCATGCTTCCACACTGGTTTCTCTGTTACAGGGAATGAAGACAGGTGTAAGATGCTATAAAAAGAAGTCAGTAAAGGTCTAATACCTTACACATAGCAGAAGCACAAAAAATAAAGACTGGTTTTAAAAATGGGTTTGGAGGAAATCACACAAAAAGTAATGTTAATGAGTAATCTTCGATAGCTTAATGCCTACTAAGAATTGAAGCTGAACTTCAGAAAACAAGTTTTGCTGAAGAATCAAAGGAACACAGGAAGAGATTTCAGAAAAACACGAAGTATCTTTATTTAATTCTCATCTGTGTTCTTTCACGGGGACTATCACAGGGATATACTTGTAATCCCTACTAAGGCAGTGGGATAACACACCATATAGCACATCCAACAACCACAAAACGTAACAAACTTGAACAATCTATGCCAGAGGGACCAACATGTGGCTCTTGAGCTCCATAGAGTTCTGGAGCAGCTCAAGTGAGCTCTGATCCATCACAGGGTCAGCAGCGTGGCTGTCCCGGCCAGTGGCTGCTCCGGAACTGGAGTGTGACAGTGAGTCACTAAACAGCTTCTCAGATGCTTGGTCACCATCCAACCCAGCTGTGTGCCCATCCTACTATTTTTAAAGCTGCCCTTCCTTTCAGTTCTCTAAATGTACCAGCAAGATACCCCTGCAGCGTCCACAGAGCGTTGTATAAACTCAGATAACAAACCCAAATATTCAAACTTTAATGTTGAAAATTTTGGCAGTACATAGTAATCAGTGTAGAAAGATTAATTATGTAACTATCATACTCCCATCACCATACGATGTTACACATTCCATCCTCTCCACGAAACATCACAGAGATCTACTAAACTTCAAAGGGAATTCAGTGTGAGGAAAGAAAACACTTTGTCTTCTGACACAGAAGATTGCAACTAAGCTGGTACTTAATCTGTGATGGCACCTCATCCTTCAGTAAGTTACCTGCATGCTTCACCCGGAGCATGCATCTTTTCCAAACTGATTTATTACCTTCCACCCTTTATAAGAAGGAATTAGTCAAATTAATTTCACCAGTCAGTTGCATAACTCTCAATCTATAGGCAGCAAATTTGGATCAAAAGCCAAAATAAGTACATGTACTTGGTGAAATCACTAGTGTTTTCAGGACTCTTAGATTCTACAGAGGTAAAAGAGTTAGAAATTTTCCAGGGAATGTTCAGAAATTCCTCTGAATTATTTTGTCACAGAATTTATTCAACTTCTAGTTCCAGGTCACTGGTTTTCTTTCATTAACAGTTTTAGATTTCATTTAAAGCACTCTCAGATCTACAGTTCAGAGTAAGAGACAAAGTATAAATATTTTTTTCAAAGACAGTCTGCAGGTTTCTTCATGATTCATGCTATACAGCATTCTGATGCATTCCAGAATACAATGTGAACTTAGGCCTTGAATTGATACTAAAAATTATTTATCTGCAACATAATTTGATTTTTAAAGACAATTTACTCATAAAACTAACAAAAATTCCTTGTATCAGCAGTTTTTGTAATTTCTCTTAAAGATACATTAAGGATTTATTTCCTAAAGAAACAAAGGAATTCCAAGTTCAACACAGGAACCACTGGCCAAGACACAGAAATGAAGCCAGCTGAGGTGAAAGAAAATTTGGTTCAAAAGGGTTTGAAAATAGTTTCTATACATATTTAAATATTCTGGTATGTGTGTGGGCTGGGCTTAGATCTCAAGGGAAAAGTAACAAGATAAGCCCCTTCCTGCTGGTAAACGGTAACTGCAAGTCAGCAGTTTGTCATTCCGAGTTCCCTGGTCTTTCCCATCCTACTGTCTGCTGCTTATCACGTCGTAAAAGCTGGTGAAAGCAAAGCCAATCGGCTCAAATAAAATAGGAGCCTTTACAAATGTATAGCGTTTCAAGGATTTCCTGTAATCCAGCTGTTTAGAACCATAACTGACCGTCTTCCTATTACTTTCATAACTGTATCAAAGATATATTCAGAATAAACACAGGTTTCAAGCTAGATGCAAGACCTGAAAGCACCAGCAAAGCTGTGAATGTGCTCAGAGAGAACCTGTTCTGGGGCTACACCTCCCATCAATGCAAACGGTGCTTGCTGAGCTGTGCTGCAGATGTGGCACAGCCTGGGGAATCTGGAAATTCACTCCCGTTCAGGTGCCTCCTGCAAACGCCCGAGAACCAGCCTGCACAAAGGCACATTCCAAAGGACAACGACAAAAAAGGGAGGATGCATAAAAGCCAAATTCTCTGCTCTCAAACCTCCATGTCAGATCTTTTCATCAGACACCCTTGTTCCCATCTGTCAGGAGGGTGTGATTACCAAGTATTCTAATTGGCATTAGTGGGAGCAATACTCCAATTTTTAAATTGCAACAATCCACTTCTGAGCATTCCCTCCTGACTCTTGGACATCAGAAAAGAGCAATCTCATTTAGAGTATTAATGGATTTAAAGAAAAGCCATTAAAAGTAAAGCAAGATAGCACTAATGAGGTCTGAAGACTATATGGCACTAGAAAGACAAAAATAGCAAAGTAAGATTAGAAGTAGGCATTGACAAAATTGAACTAAAGGATTTCCACTCAATTAATACTTAGTATTTTTTTTTTCACTCTGCATTTATATTATTATTAGCAGCTTCCTTTCTATGGAAGCAAGGAAGTGAGTGGTAGAGCAGCAGAAATAAAGCCAATGGGATGGTGAAAGGTCCGTATTGAGCAAGATGCCTCACTCTGATCTGGATGTCCCTATGCCTGTAAAAAGCATGCACAGGGCTAGAGATTTGCTGCTTGCTAAGAAATATTGCAATATATAGTTCCTTGGCACATTGAATAAATATATAATGAAGTTCTTTAAAGCATGAAAAAACTCAATGCTAGCCAAGATAATTAAATTTTATGAAACCTGTGCTTTTCACAGAATTATCCTCTTGTGCTAAGGTAGCATAGGAATGTTTCAGATCCCTTGTTCAAAAGTTACCCTTAATGGGGAAGGCATATTTTGGCCCAATACAGAATTATCATACTGAGTCAAAATCTGGATATAAAGTGAAGAATAAAAAGTAAACAGTTTATTTTTACTATGGCAATGAATTGCTCCATAATTCTGACTGAATTTCCTAGGAACAGTAATCTGTAGAAAAACAAAAAATACATTCAGGTGACATAAAACATCTGTCAAGTAATAACCAAAAAAGGCCATGAAAGCTTCAGAAATCCTAAACAATCAAGCTGAATAGGCAACATAAAGACAAATAAAACTTAATGCTCAAAAATACCAAACAAAGCAAAGTTTCAGCATGACAGTTGTAAATGAATTCTAGCAAAGTAAAAAATTTTGTGACCATTGATTTAACGGCAGAAAGCTCAGCAGAAACATCTGATCATTGTACCAAAAAAAGGTAACAAAGTGTTAAGATACTCAGGGAGCTGAATGAAGATTAGCACTGAAAACACTATAATTTCCTCAAGGAATAAATAATAGGTCTTCACCTCAACTCTATGTTTATGAGTCATTGCTTCTAAAAAGGGAACTGCAGAGGTAAGATACAAAATTGCAGAGAAAAATTTCTTCTAAGTAGGAAAAGGACCACAACTGGGCAAACTGGTATGGTTTTTATGATGGATAAAGAGTAGATTTTTGTCTCAGATTACCAGAAAGAAGATTTAACAAATTAATATCTGAAGTTCCTAAAGTCAGTTAAAAAAAGATCATAAAAAGAACAAGCCTTTTTCATTTGGTTAAGCTACGGAATTCATTGCCAGAGGAAGTGTTCACCCCTTCTGTGTGTGTGGACATTTCAAGAATATACAAGCACTGTCAACAGTTTTGAAAAAGATGTTAAAACTTTGGATTAAGGCCTAACCTAATTTCTTCTGAAATAAAAGCAAGATGGAGTTATTCAGGGGAAGGTTTTTCTACCCATGCTTACTTGAAACATCTCCAGCATCTGGTTCTCGCCGTTCCCGCAGACAGGAAGCTGCACCTGTGTAATCACCGTGTGTTATCATTTGCTACCCTCAGGGACATCAAGACTACATAAATAGAGCATTTAATGGTTAGGAGAGACTAGGGCTTTCCTTAGGGACAAAATGGTCATTTGCTAACGATCTATCACACAGGCAATGCAACCCAAATGCACAATTCTGTACCAATTGTACAAATTCTTTGCACTGTTCTGTTCTGCATTGTACTTTGCAGCAGCGCAGTTCTGCCTCACAATATCTCCCACTGCTCACTGCTATTCCAGCTTTCCCTTCCCTGCACATTTCCAAAGAGAAAATCACGACTGCATTGAAAATGGCCAGGGGAAGGAGAGATGCAACCAGAGATGGACTGCAGCATGATGCATTTCTGCCTGACTGATACTCCCAGTTTCTAGGGATTATGGGGACGCATATATTTGAAGATATGGCCTCTTAAGTTAATTTTCCTGTGTTATTGCAGACCATCTATGAAAGTACATGTATTCTGTAAGGAACTAGGCTATCAATATGAGTGATTAAATAAAATAAGTTTATATATCAGTCCAGTGTATGAGAAAATTAATTAACATATTTAGCATGCAGAGAAATGGATTTCAGCCAGCATAAGACAGAAGGAAGGCGATTCAAGCACTGAACATGGTGTGAGACAGTCAGAACTGGCATCAGGAAAAAGCAGGTAGGAGGCTAATTAGCACAAGATTTGGAGAATGGGAGAAAATGCAGCAATATGAGAGAAGAAAAGCAAGTGGCCCTTGCTAAGAAAACTCCAGTAGGCTTTCCCATGGAAATATTCCTCCCTTTTAAATAAAAATGCTTTACTGTAAACTAACAAATTACAGCATCTCAGACCCTACCTCTTTTCTGTGAGTGATATAACAAATTTCCTATCAAGCACATAGTCATTCATTTGTGGTAAAGCATTGTCTTCAAAAACTTCATAATAGGGTTCAGCATTAATCTATATTTCTGAGGTACACCCTGTTTAAAGTCTTACATAGGCACATATGTCTGCAAAGTTACCGGTGGTATCAGCTAAGATACTGTTTGTCTCATCAATTCTAGTTGCTTTCCCTGCTTAATTCCTTCCTTGCACTCAAACTGAGACGGCAATACTCTTTACATCATTCTACATTTAGCCTACACACAATTGTGAAAAGATGGTGTTGTCAAAGCTGCACCATGAAGGAATTATCACAAGTTCTGGAGTTCCTCTCGTTACTAAAAGTGTAACAAGGTTAGTATGGAAATGTGGAATGGTTAAAAGAAAGGAAGGAACAGAAGAAAGAAGAGTAGTCCGGGGTATAAAGCTCTATGCACCACTCCTGTATTAGCACAGGGTGTGTCTTGACTGCTGCAAAGGCAACCGTGGATGTGATGTGCTCTGTGACCTGCCTGACATGACCCCTCTCAGACTGTGACCCTGGTACTGCTTTAAGGACAAAAGGATACTAAGCTTGAGGGGGCTCTCCGAAAGCAGTTACAGGATTTTCCTACAGGCCTTTTTAAGAAAAAAGTACTCAAATATCCAAAAGGGTCGAAAAGCAAAGTCAAGAGGCCTGCATTACAATATAATATTATTTACTTATTTTGCAAGTTTATTACTTTGATTAATTATATATACTGAAAATCATAGCTAAGCAAAGTTCAAGTGAGCAAGTCCGAGAACTGTCCCTATAGGACATAAAGTAACTGTTTACTCAAAAATTAATGTAGCATATTTACAGACCAAATTTTTTTTAAAAATCAAGAAGAAAATTTTTCTTTGTGTTTAAAGTCTCTACCTTTGTATAAGAGACTGGTGCAGGACAAATCACCTTCTGCACTTGAAAACACTGCAGCTCTATTGCTTGTGGTACTGTTCTGCCAATATTCAAGCAGCTTTAGCTAAATGTCAGTGCCTGTTTTTTGTATAAAACATACACAGCTTTGAGAAGCAGTCCACCCGAGTTCATACTGCTTTATCTGTAACACCCTTTCAACACTACTATTCAAATTGTGATCTGAGCTCTGGGAGGCTAAAAAATGACTGAAGATTTTTATTTGACATAATTTGATTTCATAAAGAATCTTTGACATAAGACAGTATTACCGCATAGTACTTTAATACCTTCTTTAAAAACTAATATACCTTATTCAAATGTATTTTAAGTATTTAACCAAAGAATGGAAAGCAGGCTTAGATGGTGCTCCCTCCTCCGAGTGTCAGAATAATTTCTTGAAAATCTTTGTCAAACATTTAATTTCTGCAATTTACTCTAATTTAATAAACACACAGTTTGTTGGGGTTCAGTACTTGGACCCTGCCAAGCTTTGCAGCTGATTCACCCTCATGCTAAACACTTAAAATCTTGAGCATCCTTAGTTTTTCTTCTGCTGACTCCTCCTAGCAGCTAGATTAGATGAGCCCTCTTCACTCAAACCAAGGCTGAAATCCTTAATTTCTCCCAGCCCTGTGTTATGTAAGGAGCCCCGAGCAGTGCAGAAGGTGCGTGAGAGGTTCGCAACAGGCTCTTGCCAGGCTGGGGTGGGCAGCTGTGGGGCTGAGCGGTGCCGCCCTGCCCCGGGCAGCTGCCGGCGAGGGGCAGCAGCGATGCCGATGTGGGACACAGCTCTGCAGAGAGCTGTCCCCGAGGACGGGACAAGGGCAGGGAGCTGCGGCTCACGGACCACATGCAGGCTGGCTCCAGCTGTGCAAGGGAAGGTACAGTCTGCTTTGGTCAAGCGGCTGCTGACAGCATGCCTTGCTTCCCACTGCTTCTGCCCCTGCTCCTCAAAGCTGCATACCCTGCTTTTGGCTTATTCTCCTCCACCTCCTTGTCTGCTCAGGTTTAGACTCCAAATTCCCTTCCCTTTTCTATAGGAGGCACAGTCCCTGCCAACTTCTTACTTCTGGCCCTGCTCCCAGGCTTTCTGCCCCTTATTAAAGGATAGAAAACCTCCAAAGGAGATCACACTTTCTTTACATAATCTATTTAATAATACTTTTCAAGTAATTCAAAGCTAACTCTCACTCCTGAAAAGATCTCAAAGGACTCCAACAATTTAAAAGACTAAAATCTGTGTTGAATTATTGAATACAAAGGATGACAAAACCCACTATTGTGGGCTTCCACAAATATACCCAAAATACCACAAATGCTGCCAAGTTCAGTCAGTCAAAACTGTGAGTCATAAGTGACTTAAAAGGCATAAGGGCCGAGCGCTTGAGCTTCTTTCACATTTTTTTCAGGTCTGACACTTTCTTTGTCCTTTCTCATTTGAGCTTTTGGTATATACTATAACCAAGTTCTAAAGCTGTTCCCACAGCTACAAGCGAGGGAAGATCAATGAAAACCTTCCCCAGGAAGAACATCTTAAAAACCCACACCACATTACATCAAAAAGGCTGGACTAAAACTACAGTAAATGGCAACACCACATCACTGTGAAGCCCAACTATGCACCCTACTGGTGTTTTTCCAAAATGACCATGAAAATGCATTGTGTTAACTGAGAGGAAGATATGATCCATTCCAACCCGTTTGGTTCAAAGACCCTTCAATCGGGCACGCGTCTCTGCATTCATTTTATGACTTTGTATATTGTAAAGCTACCGTTAGAAATTATCTCATTTATCTGCATCAAAGATGGCACACAGAGAAACCTTGACCAGATGCTCTGAAACTTTTTTATTTCTTCATACTTCTAGCTGTAAGCAGCAAGGTAATTACTGCCCACTTTGGAGTTTAGCCTACAGGCTAGTTTACGTATCCCATTTCCCTCAATGCCAGGTAAACTGTGGTACAATTCCAACATACGTCCCAATATTTTCCAAAACACATACTGGTATTTTCCTCAATGCTCTTTAGCACCTCTTCAATCAGAAACATCCCAGAAACTTTTCTTGTAAAAGGATGATTTCTTACACCCACAGCTTCATAAGTATATCTAATAACAACAGTTGCTAAGACGACAATTCTTATTAATTTTGAGCATCTCCACAGGTAATGTTCAGATGCAATTATCTTTAATTAAGTGTCACCCTAAAGCACTACCAAGATCAGGCTCATTCATTAGTCAGGGAGCTTAAAAACTAATAATTAATGGGACTCATTCGTCTCATCTTGTTCCTTGTCAGCAAGGAACTGTCTGAAACGTCTCTGCACTCCAGAAAACAGAAACAGCGGCATGAAAGAGGAATTAACTTTTATTTTCATATGCTCTGCTGAAATTTCTGCTTTCCCTGCACCACTACAAATGAACACACTGTTTGTCTGACATGTAGGATTCCCACAATAGTTTTAAAATATATTGTTTTATCCACTAATATCACATTATGAACCATAAGCACAATTATGACAACTGATATTCCCTGATTTTCTTCCTTTCAAAGGGCAAATATTTTTAAAAAGATCTCCACCTCAGTTCTCTTCCTCTCAAATGTAGTTTATTTCACTCGAGGTGTTTACCCAATGATATTTCTACTAAGAACGTTCGACCTTTAAACAAACATTCCAGACTATATCCTTTGGGTGAAAACACTGGTTGAGTTTCCTTCCACGTGTTCCCCTCCAGCATGTTTGCTTTGTTCAATCCCATATTTATCCTGCTCATTGATTCCGGTCTGCCAACAATACCTCATTTCAACAAACTCCATCCTAATATCCTTATACAAGGTCTTCCCCAGTGCTGGGATGCTGAACATCCACTTCACTCTTAATTAGAGCAACCACAGAAAAGGCACTGTTGGTGTCTGTTTTAACACCACAGGAACCACAGATCCTGACAAAAAGTGATTTCAGGGCAAATTCTCCTCAATTTTGTGAATATTTAGTGTGGCAAAGTTAAAAAGTTGAAGAGGCAAACATTTAAGAGTTTCATGCAGTGCTCTGGGGTAAATTTAGGGGAACTATCACTGTGGTGATAAGCCATCTGTACCTTTTTAATTCCACTTGATACATCTGAACTAGTGAGGTTTGAACACATTTTAACATATTTGATGCTTAAAGAACTGTGTTTTCTTCTTTGTTTGTTGACTATCTGATACAGTAGGACTCTGATGCTAACAGAGTGCTCTAACTACTACTGTAATGTGAATAATAATCACCACAAAAGCAGAAAATGAAAACAAGAGAAGACAAACTCTGGCAACATTAATGTAAAAGCCATCCATAAGCCCTGAGTAAGGAAGATCATTAATGGACAAAATATAAGTGCAGATCTTCAGCTGGTCTTGCTAGAAGTCTGGAAGTAAGATCTAATCAAGGACACCTAAAGCCTCATGCCAAGCCCACACAGTGTGTTAGCTCCACCAATTTAGGAAAGATGCTTCTTGAAGGTATGGTCTGAAAAGAGCGCAATCCCATATAGAAAATCCTAGATTATCAAAAGAATCAGAAAGTTTATAAGAAAGATTTATGCTGGCAGGGAGTTACTTATAATACTTTGCCTGGCACTTGCAATTGCTGCCCACAGAGGTACATATCCCCAAGACAGTATCAGCAGAAGATGCATAACACTGCAAATTGTGCCTTATCACTTCTGAGAGCACTCCACAGAGTGCAGGCACCATTCTAAGCACCATCTTAAACAGAAAAGTTTCCAGTGGTGGAACAAAAAATGAAGCTCCTGTCAGGAAATTTTAGGTGGCTGGGATCAAGTCCAGCAAATCCTCCTGACTCATCCATTATCTTCCTGGTTTTGCACTTGTTCTTAAAAATTGTCCATTTTCCATCCTAAATTGTATTTCTTCATGGACCCATCTTAAAGTCCTAAAATGCCCTCACAGAATGCACAGCAGCAGATCTGAATCCATGAAGCAGATACTTCAGAGATTAATAATGCAAATATGAGATTATAAAGTATTGGCTGCAGAACTTTCACATTAATGCATCACATTTCTGGGCATGTGTCTGAACTCGTTCTAGCTGGCCTGTGCACATCCACAAGCATTTCTATGAACTGGAGAAATGAAGGCAGGCCAGTTCTGGGTGCTTGCATCCCTGCATTGGTACTCCTAGCGAGTACCAGATTCTGTAGCAATCATCCAGGTATCCAAAGCCATTTTGTTGCATTGCCCAAAAGTGTTGCGAGTGAATGTGGAGGAAATACTGCATCCAGTTACTGCAAACATCTTTTAGTGAAGTGGTGCAGTATGAAAACACCTGATTTAGGCCATCCCTGCCTTACCTTGAAGGTAGAGAAAGGAAAAGCCATGTAGTTCTCTGATTATGCAAGTACTGGTAGATAATCAAGAAAGGCAAACTTGGTTAATTTGGTCAACCAAGTTTCACATGTTTAAGAATGAAATCATATAGACTGCATATCCAATTATAAATTGTGAAAAGCTTTCTAGCAGCTGTTGAGAGTCTTCATCTGGGAGCTCACATCCCTACCTCGTTACAGTAAATGAATCATGATTTCACAAAGCTGTGTTTAACAGCCACATGTGAAAAACACACCTAACAAAGGCCAGCTGAAATGCTGCCTGAGCACTCAGACAGCATCCAACTTCGATGTGCAGCTTTGACTGGCAATCATATTATTCTACATTATCAGAGTCAAGTAAATAATTATAATAATATAATAATATTATAAAACATGCTGCCTTTGTAAGAGAGAGAAAACAAGAATTGTGTTTGTAGTTGGGCTATGTTGTACAGTCTCCATATTACACTGTAGTATGTGACTTTATTATTTTTCCTTTATCTGAAGAACTGCAAGAAACCTCACTGAAAAGCATATTGCTCAGACTTGAGTACTGCATACTCCTAACTTACTTTCCAAGCAGGTTGAGAAAGCACTTTCTGGTTCCTGAACATTTGAGCAGCTCCAAGAGCATATCTTCTCCTTGTGGATTTTTCCCCTTCTTTGTCATTACCAGCCTTTCAGCCCCCTTTCCCTGGGCTGTCCTCAGGGGCAATGAAAGGCAACACATTAGTCAGTAGATACCAAAAGTTAAATGTCAAATCTTCATAAAAATACAAACACTATTATTTGCTTCCTTTCTATTCATGCAGTGGTATTCACCACGGTGAGAATAGGATATGTACTTTTCAAATTCTCTAGCTCTGAGGGGTGCTAGATAAGTATAATGATAGTGCAGCCAAGATTGCTAAATTTATTACAGGAGCCTGTGATCCCAATAGTATATTGCTAATAACAGTGCCAAATATCCAAAGGCAGCTGCTCTGTAGAGGTTATCCAGCCCCGTGTGCTCCCTCACAGAATACTGCAGAGCAATAAGCAAAGGCATATTATACCAGTGGGAGAAGCAAGCTGCTCTTCTTAGATATAGACGAGTAACAAACATCCAATATTTCTTTGAAAAATCAAGGAAACCTGTGCCAGAGGACAAAAAGGACATCTGTGCCAAAAGAAACCAGAATCTCTGCAAACTGAAAGTGTCTCTATTGCTGCAAGAACGATGAGCCAGCCCACACTAACTGCCCTATTCCATTAACGCAGTCTAACCCGTTTTTTCAGTCTAAGCACAGCTTATAAACAATTTGTTTTCCATTCACAGCCCCAGACTTCAAAAATAAATTTCTTTGGACTAAAAAAACCCAACATTCTCCTAGAAGTTTGCTATGACATTTTTGCAAATTCATGCAGTCTGAATTCCAAGGTGCTCACAATCAATCTTTTTTATTTTATTCTGCATTTAGCTTGAAGACTTGGGTGTTGGGTGCAATGTACTTCATTTTCAACTTTCAGTGCATAGAATTATGTTTCCATTATTTTAACAACATTTTCAGTTAATATTTTTCCAGTGACTGCAGCAAAACCTTATGCTAGAGCCCATATTTCAATTTTTTTTTACTGCTGAGAGTATCCTGTCAGTTATTCTCCATTGGTACTGGCACATCCTCTTAAAATAAACCATCTGCTAAAGGCAAATTCCTTTGTTCCCTGCCTGGGCACACTCCCCAGCCATTTGGACAACAAAGATGGGAAAAGGGCTAGATGGAGAATTCTTTGGGATGGTGAAGAATATTCAAAAAAGCAGTATTTTACTTGAGTGATAAATGACACGCTCCTGAATGCCCACTGGGACTTTTAGAGAGCAGAGGAAAAAAGTTGGTAAAAGCAGACCTTGACAGGGTGACAATGACATTTTACAACTGTTGTTGAAGGACTGCCTGTGTAGGGTCAGGCCCTGCCCTTGGAGATGTTTGCTACTGGCAGAGATGGTACAATGTGACAGGCAGAGTTCGGTCAACAAGACTCTAAAAATTTATGTAGAGATCATGCTGACAAAAAGTGACCCTAACCAGTAATATTTTTTATATTAAATGCAAAGTGCATGCATGTGTGTACATATAACACATGTATATTTATATCTTTATATAATTTATATAGACAGATATGCACATCAGCGTCTGGATAGTGACAGATAAACTTGGGCATGGCTGACTTTCAAAAGAGGAAATCTGCAGCTGCTTAGGCACTCACACTATCTTCTCATCCCTTTGTGTAACTAAAAAAGACCTTCCTCCAAAGTGTAAGGAAAGAAACGTAACCCAGTGCTGTGAAATCCTACTTCGCAGTGTTCCAGTACCTATTCCGACTGGACTATCTGAGTAACAGCTACGGAATACTTTGATTAATATTTCTTCTATTGTAACTTTAAAAACTTAAAACTTGAAAGGAAAAAAATAAATTCGAGAGACCTACTAAGGAGGCCAAATGTATTTCAAGATCTTGCCCAGCCCGCCCTCAGTGTATTTAGTATTTGGCCAAGTGCATCTTCGGCTTATGGAAACAAAGCTGAGTATTACTGCAACACTTGCAAACATTCTGTCTGTGTCACTTCCTCATACATCAGTACCTGTTCCTCTGGAACTCCCCTGAAGTACCTCCATACTGAGCTGACCTGTGTGACTGAAGTCCTGCTTGATGAGAATACCAACAGATGGGCACTTCCAGAGAATCCCCCCTAGCGAAAGGCTTGAGGCTTAAAATCTCTTGAAAACCTGAAGGCCTTAATTATAACTGTGGCTATTGTCTTTGTGCATAAGTTATGAAGATACTCTTGATTTTTCATGTAGATCAATTCCCCTATTTCAGGAAGAAAATATTCTTCCGTTCATTTCAGTGCACAAACAAGTTTTAAGTGCATGTGGAATACTAATATTCCCATCCTTAGCCTTCTGTAGTATTGCCAGGCATGGATCAAGGAATCCTGTTTCCGAGACAGTAACAGAAAGTAAGTGTCTGAAGGTCAAAGGAACATTTCAATTTCTTTTGCTAGAAAAAGCAGCAAGGGAAATTTCTGTCCCCATCGAAGACTGCATGCTGACACTGAGCGTACTTTGATTACTTGCATAGACCATTATTATTTCCATGAAATTGTTATATCTTTGCAAACATGCCACTGGTGCCCACACACAGACAAGTACTTAATGACAGAAAATTCCAAGCAGCTTTTGCAAACAAAACCAACATATTTTGCTTCATAATAAAAACCAAATTTTAAAGGCCATTAGAATTAATCAACCAAACAGTTCTGGTAAGGCAAAAAAAATTAGCAAAAGCCAAAAAACCCAAACATCCAACAAACCCAAACCGAAAAAACCTCCAGCAACCTAATAAAAATATTAAAACAGACATGCTACTAGCATATACATTCTAGTGATATATTTGAAAAGCCACTCATACTGACACTCCTGTTATTTGCTATTTTTAAGCACAAGGCTGAGAGCCTGCAATAGAAATTGTTGCAGTCTTTGCTTCTTCATATATAACAAGTCTGCCTCTTTTTGAGCACAACAGTGGAGAAAGGTCAAACAAATAAAATCTATCAATAACAGGAAAATAGATTGAGCAATATAATCTTAACTTCTACTCTAGAAATAAATCTGGGAAGAATTTTTGGCATGAAAGATAAATGCACTTAGACTCAAAGCCAGTTTAGATTCACTCATATAAAATTCTTTTGGACAGAAGCAATTATTTACTACACAAGTATCTAATGCCTAACAAAACATTAAGGTATCTAATCCACAATAAGAAACCTTGATTTTTCAGAAAAAAAAGGATACATTAGCATTGACCTAGAGAAGCTTACATTTATGAGTGTTACTCTTTTCCCTGAGTCATCCCATCAATTCACTTTAATACAACCCTGATCATCATGTGGCTCCATACAGAGTTCAGCTCAGAAATTGAGACATTCAAGGAGCTCAGAAGTGTCTCAAAAGCAGAGCCAGTGGTTATTCCCAGCCACCTCTCTGCTTGCCTGCATCTCTGGGCTAGCTGAAGGACAATCGGACCCTCATTCTGCTTGGGGCTGCAGCTCCCTGGCAGGTGAGCACTGTAGTACTGAGACTGAACACATGACACCAGCATCCTACCCCACCACACCAAGAGGATCTGATCTTATGTAATCGAAAGACAAACTACACAACGGCCTACATATCTTTTGACATTTTAAGAGATGATGGACCTGACAAGTCACAATCATCTGCCAAGTATAATGGTGGTGGAGTAATCAAGCAGGTATTACCCTAACAAATGCCAGAGAGTATTTCACTACAGCTCCATCTGCCCAAATTCACAATGCCATTCTGAGAACAAAAATAACCTAAAACATGCACTCACTCAAAAATGTATTTCTAATTAAAATTAAGTGTAAACACAGTCGTCAGTATAATGTCTATTATGGAGTTAACATTCTTGGTAGACTTAAACTGGAGCACTGAATTTGTTGAGAAACGTAAATCAATCAGTCTGAATCAACTCAGAAACACAAATCAAGGTCAATCACAATTCAGAATTTAGCAAATTAAATTACTTGTTCATTTATGGTTAACTTCCTTAGGTTAATCTTAAGGCTGCATAAGCTTCACCTAGTATTATGCTTGAGACTTAATAATTTGCCTTGACATTTAGAATAGCTCTTACATAAAACTTTGGATTTGTTTTTAAATAAAAAGCAAGATGACAGAATAAACAATGCTGAAAATATACTCCTCTTTCCCAGAGGAGTTGTAATCTTGGATCAAAAGCCTGCAGTTTTTTTTCCTCTTTCCATCAGTATTATATTTCCAAAATTGTTCCAATTAAACTCCTTTTCCTCAGTATTTAAAACTATTAACTACACATACTAAAACCAGCAATACGTATTTTTCTGCTTTTTTCTATATACTTGACCCATAAAAATACACATGTGAGATGCAAAGTATTTTCATTTCTTTAACTGTAAAATATGTTGACTGCTTAAATATTCTGTGTTTTTTTCATTATTTAAACTATCTTAGGTAAAATATACTGGCCAAAACCGGCACTAGGGTATAAAGTCAGTACTGTGTTCATACACCATCAATAGATTAAATTATTATAATAAATGGGTTACAGTACAACAACAATATTGTGAAGCAAGTCTAAGCTACTAGAGAGGATTTAAATCTCGGAAACAGCTGCATAAAACCCACACTTCTCTGAACAGTAACAAATTAAGGGCAGCCACAAGACTCCAGCTGTGCTAATGAGTTCTTCCTTCCACATCTACAGAGATGATCAAAATACCTGCAGGACTTTTTAAAGAACATGAGCACTCTTATGTCTCCATCCTAAGAAATTGAGTCTGATACATATCATTTGTGTTATTATTCATTTCTCATTTTACTAGTTTTACAGACACATATTCAAATTTAAATACTCAGCAGGAAAATCAAGACAAATGGACATATAAAACCAGAAGAATTTTATTAAAAAACCAAAAATCAAATCACAGGATCATATCTACCACCTCAGAAGTAATTTTTAAGATGATTCAAAGGGAAGATGAGTTTGGACTAGATTAAATTAAATAGAAACTGTAATAAATCTGTGCTTCAGGACAGACTAGACTGCCTTGCTCAGCAATATGCTGCATGACAAGTTAACCACTATAGTGCAGTATTGTGTTTTGATCACTATATTTTTTTCAGTAAGGCAGCAGGGCTGCTCACAGCAACAGTTACCCAACATACTGGTAAGGGCATCTCCAACAACAAATTGATTCTAAGCCTGCTGTATGCTATAAAAATCTACCAAGGAGATTGGGGATGTGAAATAAGGATGTCATCACAAACATCCATTAAAGTTAATCACTAAAGCCTCTAAAGAGCCTTGAAACTTCATTAGAAATGATAAAGCACGTGAACCTGCTGGTCAGAACAGCAGCACACAGTGGCACCGCCCCTCCCGGGGAGCCGCTGCCGAGCGCCCCGGCGCACAGGCACCTCCGCGCACACAGAGCACGCCGGGCACACACCCCCACAGAGCACGGGAGGGCAATCACTCCATCCTGCTAAGGAGAGCAGGCAAGCACACCGAGAAACACCGAGCTTCTGCAGCTCCTCTGCAAGGAATCATGCAAGGTATCACACCCGTTCAAAGGCAGAACGCTTACTACAGTGCACTAAAAATTACTGTCCTAGGTGAACACGTGCGTTCCCGATCTAAAGAAGGCAACCGCGTTAGCTGAGTCTCGCTTTCTGATTGTCTCTTCCTTGGTTGCCTCTTTCATTTTGTCATGCATTCCACAGTGCTTTATTCAGACTGCTCTTTGTACGTAGTTGTCTTTCTTTTCTCCTCTTTTGGGTAGTCTCCTACCTTACTGTGTTACTTGTGTGCTTTGCTTGCTGACATCATGGACCTCTAAAGCATTAGTGCACAGCGATTCTAGCCAACATCACTTCATTGGCAGTATATGGCAAGAAGAGACGAAACAACGCATCTGAAAAAGGAACGACTAGAAAGGAATGGAAAAATGGGGGAAAAAATCTCCTGCATTTCTACAGCATTTTGCAAAATTATTCCTTGGATTTTAACTCCTATGCAAGTGGAAGTACACTGGAGACTTTCTGCTTTGCTCCAGCTGCAGGTTAACTGAACCTGGCTGTGTGCATGTTTAGTGAGAGCAGGCTAGCACCAGCTGCCTCCAGCACTGGACTTGTTCATATTGGAAATAATTGCAGTGCTCTGATTTCCAAAACTAACTCTTTTGTCCACAAGGGCTGATTTTAGCAGGAAAGGTTTAAATCCATATTCCCTTAAAAATACACTTTTCAAGGTTCTGATTTGAGTAATTTCTCAAGTCCAATCGAAGAGTTACAAAACTAAAAATGAAAGATGGTATCTTAGATGTAAAATTCATTATATGAGCTCCTTATGAAAGTTTTCAAAGTCTCCCTTTCAGTCATTCCCAGAAAACATCAGCACTGACTCAGAGCAAAAGAAGGGAGAACGGTTTCTCTGCATCTGTACATTGTAGGGGTGGTCGGTATTTGCAGTGCCGTGAGACATGGGCAGAATCTGTCCCACAGTCAGCAACCAGGAGATCCATTCATACACCTCTGAGCTGTCACACAGCCTCCCAAGGCAGCTCTCACACAAGTGAGGGGAATGATTCCCAGGGCTCCATCAAGCAGGGCAGTCCCAAAAAGCACCTGCATCCCACCATGACCTTCAGAAGCCCTAGCATCAGTGCAGCACTCGAACAGCTTGAGAGCCATATGCAGCCAAAGAATCAAAGGTTAGTCACATCTTACCTATTATTAGAAATAGATTGTAAGGTCCTTGAGAGTAAACACTTCATGTTTGCACAATGCCTAGTACAACAAAAATCCTGTCCATGAATTAGACTCAGAAGTGCTACTGCTATCTGGGATAGCTCGTACAAAGCCAGGGTTTGTTGCAGTATAATAAAGATTAAATGGATGTAATGGAACATTAGTACAACAAGCTCAGTCTACAAGGTAGTTGGTATTCCACATGTGCCTCCAAGAGCTGATAATTCTGTTCTTTATCTTCTCTCCCTTTTTCAGCAACCTAGTCTAGGAGTTCTGCAACATTTCTGTGTTGAAAATAACCATTTACCAATATTCAACGTAAAATACAGGAGTATTTTTTTATACATACCACTAATACTGAGTTTTTCCAAGGGCTAATGTCTGGCACAGCACAGCACGATGATACTCCTTTAAAGAATTGAAGGGCAATAAAACAGATTTTACTTAGTTTGGGTGACCAGGTGCTAATCTGACTAAGTGGTACTACTAATACATGGAGAGGATAAAGAAAAGAAAAAGGGTGCAAAAAGTTGGAAATGGATACACATTTTAAGGGAGTTGCTGTGCTATCACTCTGTGGCTTAACATAATTTCATCACTTTATCTTCTCACTTGCTGCCTTAGCAAAATGGCAAAAAGTGGCATCACTTATAAACCCCAGTATCATCCACTTAAGACAGCAGACTTATTGCTAAGAAATGAAACTGAGATTTTGTCAGCAGTCCTGCAGACTCCCACCACTTGTAATCAGGAAGAACTTGCACCTTCTGGAAGGGTGTTGGGAGCTTGATACAGGTGAGCCAGGTACGGGATGTTAATACAGGTATGCAAGGGACCAGCTGGGAGTTGTGTGCTTTGACACAAGTCTCACACAAATCACAGAATGGGTTGGTTTGGAAGGGACCTTAAAGGTCACCTAGTTCCCACTCCTCACAATGGGCAGGGGTGTCATCCACTAGATCAGGTTGCCCAGGACCTCATCCAGCCTGGCCTTGAACCCTCCCAGCAGAGGGGCACCCAAATACTTGGGACAGCAATCGGTCACTGCAGCAGCAGGCCATTGGATAACGACCCTTCACAAGCAAGGACCTCTCGTGCACTCTTAGCTAGACCACCCACAGTAGGAGCCACAGGTATAACCAAAAGCCATTAATATCACAAACTTCATGTTTTACCAACTGCAGTACACAACAGACTTGGCAGCATCACCTTGCCTCAGACAACCCTCTGAAGGCAGCCATGCTAGTCCCCCCCGGCCTCTCTGAAAGTTTACACATGCAAAAGGCTCCACTGGTTATCCCCTCCCTTGAAAAGAATAAAACTATTTTTTAATGAGCCTCTCAGTTTAATACAGCTCCCATTAAACTTGTCCCCAGCTTCAGCTGAAGTCACAGTAAAGTAGTAAATATAGCATTTTCATGTATTTAATTTTTGTATGGGCATATTGCATTGAAATGCAGAGCTTCCCCACTGGGGACACATTTATTCACTTGGAGAAAAGAAAGCAGAGGTTATTTTTTATGTTTTTCTGCTGTTTGGATTTGTGCTCGGTAAGAATTTGCTGAGTGAAACCTTTAAACAAAAGCTTTACAAAAAAGATTAGTTTAGGATGTATGTAGACATTACTTATTTTAAAGTGAAATCCACCAACATTCAGAATTATAATGGATCTCATTCTCGTTATATGATGAATGAAACCAACAGTTCACTGGATGCTGACATTACTTGGAGTTTGTCAGCATGTAAGTTACCCACATACTTAAATATGAACCTTTTCATCTTTGCTGTGCATAAAATGAATATACTACAGAATACAACAGTTGTAAATTGAACATATTTAAAAAGCTCCTTTGTGTTTTAATTTTTAATTTTGTTCTGTCTGCCAGTGCCTGAGTGTTTTTACTAGATGAAGATTCTTAACATGAAAAATGTTCGGTTCTGAGAGCACTCTTGAAAGGCTTAGGCATACTAATTTACTCAATTACTTCTTTAGATCTATTTTTAATCACAATTTTAGAACAATAAAACCACAATTATTCAATATCAAGAAATATTTCAGTGTGATTCTAAATTATGTAGCAGCAAGAAAATCCATATTTTTAACTCTGGTTTGTGTACTTAGCTATTTAAACATGTATCATCCTTTAACATGAGACCTCAGAAAAAGTGAAGTTCCTTTCCTGATCCTAATAATAAATACTTAGCTGTTAATGTATGAATTTATACATGTACATACTCTACACATTTGTATGCTACAGATACAGGCTTGCCCCTTAGTATCTGTCTCAAATCTCTTTGCAAAGGTTCTGTGGCATGCAAGACATCCTTTTTACTGTTGGCTATAATCTCTTTCTCTGAAGGCCCCAAGAGTAGAGACAGATCTAGATAAAACTCCTTAATAGGACCACACGGACGAAGATCCATCCAGCAGAAGGAAACGTTGCTCCCTAGGGGAATTTCTAACCTTCAGCAGAGCAGTGATTGCAGCAGTGTCAGTGCTGTGACAACAGTCAGCACAGACACACCAAAGGCAGCTGCCAATGAGGTGGCACGGCCTGAGCACAGCTCCCTGCACACGTTCCCCACCAGGGCACCGAGAGAAGGATCTGGGCACCACACAACATCCCAAATCCTTGCTAGTAACTTCATTATTTCCTTGACCAGCAAACAACAAGCTCTTTGTCCCAGAGAGACTTTGCAATTAGAAACAAAGCTGTCCTGAGAAAAAAAATACCAATTATGCTATTGGCATCATCTGCGAAAAACATCCCACTGAACGACAACACACTCAAACCACTGTTATGCCTTAAAGATGTTTCTCCAAAGCCCATCTGAACATTTTAGTGATATTGTTTGTAGCACTGTGCAATGCCAGACAATATCTTCACATCACTATTGATTTCTACATTTTAAAGACAGCACATATTTTTTAGCTCTTTCATCCTCATATTTCATAACCAGTTTATAATTTAACATACTCTTTGACATTGTTTAAGTGTTAAAAAATACATTATTTTAGTTCATCATAATATAATTTGTTTTGACCAAATTCCCCCCCAGTTAGCTGGGAGGTTGTCATGGTTCTTTACAATGATCACATTGAAGTTTCTGAAACTATAATACAAACACATCTACCCCCTAAACAAAGAGAAGAAAAAAGGTATATACCAGTACTGCCTAACTGTAGTAAAATATCACCTGTGCTACCAGATTTCAAGTGCTCTAAGCATACACACCTTTTAGAAAAATATATTTCCATCTCTAGAACTTTATTATGGCCATGTGCAACTAAAATGGTTTTGTGGGTAAAAAGTAATGTTTGACTTTAAATGCAACTTCCAAAACCTCAATATAAAAATAAAATCAGAAATTGTATTTCATTTTTCATATTTACTCCATTTCCAGCCAATTTCTTAATCTTACGCAGGCAACAATGTTAAAATTGGACATAAAAAATTGTACCTCATGGTTTCTGAAGAACAAGAATGTAGTTGTACATCACTAATTATACAAGTGACATCACTGCTCTTAATATCTGGCAGCACAGGAAGGCAATTAAAACATTAAGTACAATACCCTTGCTAATCTGACAAACAGGTAAACCCAATGCAAGAAGCAAACTGCTTTATTGATAAGATTCTCTTAACTTCATATAGGATAAATGTAAAAGATGCGGTACTTACAGTGAATTCACAGAAATCAATGCTATCAAGACTTTTGCTTCTGTGTATTCTCCCTTTTATTCTTCTTAAAGAGGGCTTTCCCTGACTTACACTACAGGTAGCACCATTGGGATTTTCGGAAGATGGAGTTACCCTGCCAAGCAAAAAGAGCCACATATCAGACAAAGAATACATTCTTTTATTTGCTTAAAGTAAAAAATGTACAAAGGAAAACACATCACCATGCTATACATATAAAGAAATATCATTCCAAGTGACGGTTTTCTATCACTAAGTGCCAAAATAAGCCCACAAGTATGTAGAAGTCTAGCTCCCATCAAGTCCACGCTGCTTGCAGGTTTTGTCAAAAACATACTGCAGTTATCGTTTTTGTACAGAAGTGAGTAGAATCAGAGAAGAAGATACATTGTAGAAAAATACATATCACTTCTGAAGATTTAAAAGGACTATTTTTCTCTATTGCTTCAGTGGAAACCCCAGTCCTGTGATACATGTTGATGGCTGCCTGTTAAATCACCAGGAGCCTGGCAGTATTTGGCTTTTGACCTTTTCCAGTTTGAGAGCTGATGGTGCTTCAGCTACTCCAGCAATGCGTACCAACGAACAATAATGACACTAATAGCAGCTGTTTAAGTTATAGGGGTAATACATTAAGCAACTACACTTCGCAAGGCCTTTCATCATATTATAATCTACACATAGTCCTAGGGGGAGACCAGAACTAAAATATTTGGAGGAAGCAATCCATATTTCTATGAGCTTGTTGGAAATCGTTAATGAGCAGAACAAAGTGGGGCTAACAATTAACTAAGTGTATTAGGATTTGTGAGGTGAATATTTCAAATGCAAAGTAGTCCCTAGTCAGACTGGCATGTTAGGAAGAGAAAAACTTTATTCCAGCAAATACACTCACCAAGAATTACCTAAAAACCATAAAAGTCTTCATGTCCAGATTTACACTTGTTTCATATTGTTTCTCAACTGCAGCCATAGAAGATTTCAAAAACTAGCTTAAATGAGAAATAATATGTATTTTTTTGCATTTCCCAAGTGTTTGGACAGCAGTTCAGTATTTCTCTCTAAAATCATTATGACTCCTCTCACAAAAAACCACTTTAGGACGTTTTTTAGGTTCTTTTATTTAGCATTAGTGGCTTTAGTATGCAGATAAATGTTTGTGCAAAAAATCTCTTATTCAACTTATGAAGATAATGCCCTTCATTTTGTTGAATTACTGCAACTACCAAGTCACTATTTTGTTTTCAGATGTCGGATTTTTGGGGGTTTTTACACATGCACACCAACACATATACAAACAGCTTGCTGTACGTTCTCTTGATAACATAGTAATTTGGTTTAGATGGTTTTTCCCCCTTGGGTTATTTTACTGCTGGCTTTAAACTGCAAATTTCTACCTGAAAATGTAACTATACTACCCATACCTCTTAATTACAATATGAAACTCCTGCTGAAACGGCACTGGATTTTTTGTCTAATCACATATGGATTGATTTCTGAGAACCATGCCTACCTACTACAGTAACATACTTATTCACACAAGAGAAACTTCAAGAACACCAGAGATTCCCTGCTAAAATGTCTTCAAGAATTTCCAGGACAAATTTCCAAAGGAAGACAACTGCTCAGGCTCTTTTTCCCCAGACAGTGACATTTACGATGACAGCGCATTTCTATTGTATGAATGTCTCTTCTGTAACCGAGCACTCCAAACATCTCTGTTCAAGCACCTAACTGTACCCACTCTGTGTCCAGGGCAAACGCAGCCTGGAGTCCTCAGAGAGATCCATTGTTCCCCTACTGCTGGAGTCTGTGTTTATTCTCTCCACAGAAAATCTTTGAGGGCTGCCTGCTCTATTATTTACAATTTGGGTTAATTAATCTTCAAATGCACCTCTGATGAATTAAATGCTTGGTACGTTAGACTTCCTCCTTATAGTTAATTGAAGAGTTTAACAGCTGTAAGCTACACTGGGTTTTTCCTTATTTTGAATGACATTTCAAACCATTTTATTGTAGGGCCTTAGCCACAAATGTGCATTTCTTTAAGCTGCAAGTCTTTTAATGTTTTCTGGTACTGAAGAGCCTTTATTAAAACAAACAAACAAAACGTACTTGCACGGAAAAAGCCCCAGCAAGTACAAATAACAGGCTAATCAAAGTTTTACAGTTTTAACAAAGAACTACACTAGTGGTATGTTTTCAAGTCCCTTCTGCTTAGGAGCTTCACTCTTTAAAGCCACTTGAAAAAATGAACTTGCAACCACTGGAATACAGCCATCATTTCATTCTGCTGAAGAATAAATTATGGCTGTTACTTGTTAGCTTCTAAGATACAGAAAAGTGTTTTTAAAGCTGCATCTCCCTTTCAAAAGATAATTATATTAGAAGGAATATCACAATTTATCTATTCCCCCCAATCCTTTATAAAATCATTAATTTCTAGATCTCTTTACAAGCAAATAAAGTATTATTTAACCAACCAAAGAAAAATCCAATCAATATCATTGATATTGGGAATTTGGAAGCTTTGCACTGTATATGCATCAGAGGAAGGATCTGAGGTGAGATACCCATACTGACAGCATCACGGGGGTTTTGATTCTATGGCTGACGAGCAAACTTTGGGACAAGAGCAAACCAATTAACTCTCAGCTTCTCCAGTGTCCCTGCTCCTCCGGCAGTTTTAGCCAAGGGAAGCAATAACAGACCTGAGACAGACTTGGATCAATTTTACCCAGGCTTTGCAGAATGCTGGATGCAGCAATGAAACTCTCAAGAATCCATTTCCAGTAGCATTCATGCAGTACTGCAACAGGAACTCCTTCAAATACTAGACACTTCCACCATGAATACACCTCAAAAGTTAAGATTATAAAGTTGCAAAATAAACCCACATGAGTGCACACTCATGAGAAAAGGTCCAAAGTATTTTGAGATTGACTCAAAACTAAATTATTTGAAAATCTGAAAATCAGCTTTTTAAAATCCTTCTCTCTTTTGAATCATGCTTTGTGTTCTCAGTGTTCACTGTTATCAGAGAAGTGAAGTTCATTGTTTTAAATGAATACTGAAACTATAATGCAATACTCCATGGTTCTGGCACCTGAACCTTAAGTTTTAAAAAAATTATTAATGAAATTTACTGCATCTGATTGCATCCTCTCAATTTTTATTTGAAATTCTGAATACAGACTAATACAATATTAATAGCAAATTAAGTGAATTGCTAAGTCACTGTAATACCTGCATCAGGAGTATTAAGGAATTATCACAAGCTAAAGGAGAAAAATTTTAAAGAGCCCTTTCAAAATATCTGCAGCCCATCAACAATTTCAAAGCAAGTACTCTTGAACAAAAGCCTAGGAATGATATGCTCAAGGAAGTCTAGGGCTTTAAAAAGTAGAATACAGCATAAGGATCTTTGAAGGTAGTGAACAGTTCCTGATGCCTTGCTTCAAATTTGCTATTTCTGTTCAAATAATGTGTTTAATATTCTGGAAACATAACACATTTTTAATGAAGCTCAGCACAGGAATCCTAAATTAAGGCACCCAATTCATTAACTTTTGAAAATTTTAGCCAAGTAAAATCGAACCATTTTGTATATCTCACCTGGAGTCTGAGGCCCTTATTTATTATCCACAATCCTTACAACGGTTTCAGTGACCTTGACTGGTTCCTGATCATATATCACATTACATAACCATGACTCTAAATTATTTCTCTAGTTTGTAAAATAAGCAAAAACCTTAAACTTTCACTATCTGTATTCCACTGACAAGCACAGTAGCCTAACAAAATACTGTGCAACAGTGACTTCAAGGTGAAGTGTCATATCAAGGGCTAATGACTTAATACATGTTACAAAATAATTAGATGTTATGTGTATAATACGAGTTTGTAAAAACTATATTTATATTCTACTCACACATAACTACTATTTATAACAACTTTCAGTATTACTTAACAGTTTTTGTAGTTAAATTATGTTTGAAGTTACTAATGTCATCTTAATTTTTAGACAGGCCAGGTATATTGAAAATTTTTAAAGAACTTCAAAAACTCTCTTCTGGTTCAGTGCTTAGAGTTCTGAACAATTTTATAAAAGTCAACATCAGAATGTTTTAAAAACACACCTTGAAATGACACATTTTCTTTTATTTTTTCTTTTCATTTTTTAAATTTGTTTTCCAAGTGTACTATTCGTGCTAGAGCTAATGCAAAATGGACAAGGTTTTGACAACTATGCAGCCCCAACAAGATTTCTAATGGTGACACAATTATTACACTTTTCATATACTGCAAGTTGCCTGCCTATCCTATAAAGAAAGCATTTAGGTTCTTGTAGCAACATCCAAGGCAAACTTCTCGGAAACTTCTGCCTCTGGAAGCTACACAGATCTCAGCCGAGAGATGTATACAATTCCCATAATTATACACCTCCCCTCAGAAGCCAGGCTTCCCCAGTACCACAGAGCGCGAGGTTATGGGCTGGGCTCAGCTCAGTGTGATCACTGTCGCTTCTGGCTCAAACAGAAGGCTGGAAGAGTTGAAATTTACTCCCACTGATCAGACTGGACGTCCTAACAATTATAGTTACTCAATATTGATGTTTGTTTGAGAAAATAAAAGGCAAATTTGAAACAATGCTAGAGACACTGAGCACTCAGCTGCTGTGCTGAATTCTTGGGCACCTCTGCAAGTATATTGATTCTCAGGATGGTATCCTGCCTCCCTCAGAAAATAAAAAAAAAGTATTAATTAACTTGCAACACGAATAAATCTTTACAATGGGCTAAACTGAAATTTTTATCCCCATTTCAAACAATATTAACTGGAACCAGTAACCAAAAATGGAAAATATCCATTCTGACAATCTGTACTTTTCCATAGAGTTCTGTAGAGACATCAAGAAGATCAGTCTTTGATGTTTTCTTTCTCCTACATTAAGGTGACATTTTCCATTATTTAATTATACTAAATATGACACTACTTAGAACATAAACAAACAATGGCACTTCTCTCCCTAGGGATGGTCCTAATGCTAAAACAGACATTCTTCATTAGAAGCCTAGGCTTCTACGGCCCAACCCCAGCCTCAATACAAGGACTCTGAGACTACAAAGCTTTCAGATCAGTGCGTAATCCCAGACATGCTGGTTACTCCTCACTGACTTCAAATCAGTTTACTCCTACACTTGAAAATAAATGTGCTGTGCAGTATCTTACAAGAAGCAGCTATCATTTAACATCCAAGTTTCTATATCACTCATTCTTTTAACAACAGCACCAAACAGGGGAACTGGATCCTGTCAAAATTCAAATTCTGGAGTGCACTGCATCTGCATTTTTTCCTGTAACCTAGATTGCCTCAGACAACTACCAATCACTCTTAAAAGAATGTAAACACGGAATAGTCTCAGCCATTTCCCTAATCTCCCCAATGAAAACTCATCACTAACTGAGCTTTTTGCCTTTTTCCATGATGCTGCACTCCCCTGCACCAAGGGGAGCAGCGGGGGAGTTCGCCAAAGCGCAGGAAGTCTTTCAAAGTAAAGCAAACGCTGTAAGAAACAGAAGGGAATATTAGTGAGAACTATTAGAATGGATAGGATGTCCTGTTGGGGGTTTTGTTGTTGGTTTTTCTTTTTCATTTGTTTATTTATTTGTCTGCTACCTTCTCCTTGCAGCAGAGAAACATAATAATCAGTTTGACAAGAAATTATGGTCTGTGTAGCTCCCCTTAATAATGCGATTTAGCTTTTCCGTATTGTAAAAGGACTCAGGTTGCACATATTGGGAATTCAGTAACTGTTTACAAAAATGTACTATTTTAAGGCACTCCCAAGTTCAGTTGTCAGTCTTTTCTTGATCACCTTTGCAGATGTTAGTCCCTGCTGCACTTTACCTGTACTAGCAACGTTATGATGGTGGGTTTTGTATCCAAATACCGTCCCTCCAGCAAGAGGATTAAAAACATCCTACTCATCTCGTTTAGGCTCCTACATATTAGATTACAACACTGCACAGACAGAGGAAAGGGTCTGAATCAGCAGTTCAGGACTCCAGCAGCTTCCTCCAGCACTGAGTCCAAAACTACTGCCCCAAGTAAACCTCATCATGAAATTATAAGCTCCACACGAAGCAAGTTCTGTCTCCTCCACCTCCCACTGCAAGCCTGTGGCATGGCTTCCTTCTCTTTGTTCAGTTGTCTGGTTTATCCTTAGCCACTTCATAACTATTTATTCTTAACCCATTGTGAGACATCGGTGTTTTCATCTGTAGTTCTGCTCCCATCCATCACAGAACAGAATTTGCATTTTGGTGGGGGGGAGAGCAGGAGAAAATTGGAGTGACAGATGCTCTATAAAGAAATAAAACATTGCTGTTACCTTTTTCATTTTCTTTCAGTAGGATTCAGGTGGATTATCTCCACCAACAAAAGGATGAGTATTTTAACCCTTTTTTATTAAATTATGTCTTTGCTTCCACTTACAATATGGATTCACACATCAAAGAGCTTATGAATCTCATTGGTTAAACAGAATTTTTTGATTTTTTTTTAAAAAAGCAAATAAAATAGATTAAAAAGTAGCCTCTGACTATAGACTGATTTGACTTATATGTTTCCTTTAGGTATTGTTGAGATTTCCAGTGATACAGCATTGGAATATGCTTTTGGTTTATGTCTTGTAAATATACACAAATACTGCATTGATTTGAGTAACAGTAACATATTTTCTCTCTAATGTTCAGATTTTCTTAATGCATTATTTGATACAGATTATGCACAAATAAGTAAAAAATTAACATGACAAAGTATCTTTAAGCACTTCTCTAAATGCATCAGAAAATAGTATTTCATCCATAAGCATAAAATCTATCCATACAAATAATGCCTAATGCTATTAAAGTTCTCAAAGAAAATGTGAATACATATCATGTCACGTCACCTATTAATAAGAATATTGCAGAGAGATACTTTCAAATGCTCAAGTAATTCACACATCTCCCTAAAATTTAAAAGAAAAGTTTGCCTTATTTTTCTTTAACACTTTCAGTCAACTAAATCTTCACACAGCATTGCATTGCAGCAACATGATGTCAAGTTAGAAATGTTATGAAATGCAATGCTTCTGGTACGTATTAGTGTGGAGCCACTATAATATTTTGCTGTACCTCAAAAAAGCACAGAATCTCACCATGAAACAGGACAATATAGAGCTGGTCTAACTCCAGCTGAAGACAAAGTAGGAGTTGAATCGGGTCCTTTCAGATGTACTTTTAAAGCACACAAATATATATAGCTTTCCCTTTAACATGCCAGCAAACAAAACACTTCCAAAAAGACATAGGAAGTATTAAATAGAACAACTGCCATCACTACATTTCCCATAATTAAACTTCTCAAAAGATGTAGCACACAACTGCATCCACTACTGCACACTGACAGGAGTGGCATTTGGGGAGAGTAAAATAGGTATGGTACACTTTATGTAACTTACATAATCAGAATCAAACCACTGAATACATTGTAAAAACCTCTGATTAAATGTAATACAACTTAGCTGCATGACAACATATTTTTGTCTAAAACTTCATTTGATTCTTCTCATTACAATCAGGATGAACAGATTCATCAAACTGTGTTCTGTCTGCAAGGAATAGCAAGATCTGGAATTAACGACAGAAAGCTTACTAGTTCCACATTATGTTTCTTCAAGTGATACATTTTCTTGACACTGACTATACTAGCTGCAACTGTGGCGAAAAGCAAAGTATAAAAACCCCCGCATTCTACAATTCATGTAAGGCCCATTTTTATTACAACTGCTGACATGAAATTATTTCTATTTGCAAACTACCTATGTTTAAATAAAATGACCTATCATGCCTTCTGTGACACTTTACTTTGCTTCACTAGAAGCAGGTAAGTACAGTGAAAGAAAACTCTATGACCACTAACACATAAATATCACTCTTGGTTTTTCACAGGTAAGAAATTCTCAGTGTACAAGTTTGTGATTGATATCTTCCTCTCAGAAGATCTGACAAGTTCAAGTATTTCCTCCTTACGATTTGTCCTGTTGATGACACACGTCCCACTGCTCCCATCGAGCTAACAGTGGGCTCTTGCCCGCCCACGAGTGACTGGGTATTGCAGTGCCATATGCCTGCCGGTGCCCTACTCACCCACATTACACCACTATACTTTAATACATTTTTCATAACGTGTTGTTGATTCATCCAGAAAAATCAGTTCAGCACACAATCAGCAAGCACAAAAGGAGTGGGAATCACTGAGGGGAAACGCAGGGTTTAGGGAAAAATGACCATATTTGAACAGCACTACCTCTGGTGCTCGCTAATCTATTAGACCTGCATCTCCCTGTTCGCATTTTCTCGGTACACCTGTCAGCAGCAGCAGGGGCAGGGAATTGGGAGCCGGCTCTGCACAGCCCGGGGCGGGAGCACAATGCGCTGCATCGGCGGCAACACTCGGGCTGTCACGCAAGCGGTGCCTCCGCCGGAGCCGCTCCGCGCCCTCAGCCCGCGCTGCCATTGCCGCTGTGCCGGGTCCGGCAGCGCCGTCCCCGCGGGAGCGGAGCCTGCTCCAGCCGCGTCCTCCGCCGGGCCGGGCGCGGACAGCTCCGCCGGCACCGCCAACGCCTCCCGGCGTTTCCACACGGCCGGCGGCGAATCCGCCGGCAACTTCGTGCCCCGGCNTATGGCCATCTGCAAGACAGTCAGGTATTTCTGATACTTCATTTTGCCGTCGCCCCCCCTGTCCCTGCCTCGTCCCCGCCGCCGCCACCGACAGAGTCTCTCCAGCCGCTGCATGCAATCATCAAATTTTTATTTCAAGGCATCTGCCGTCCCTGCGTCGCGCTTCTTCCCCTCCTCCTCCTCCTCCTCCTC